>JAAEAF010000605.1:0-223092 GCA_011037195.1 Triatoma infestans
CACACACACAGAGAGAGTGAGAGATCATTCGCTAAAATGAATTTTATCGTATTCAGGGGCGCGCCTCCTCAAACTTATGTTTCTGATGAAAAATCAACTTCGAATATTTAACATGATTGCTATCCTTCCTCTTTCAACAGTATGAGAAAATGGGGGGGGGAAACAGGCTGAATGAGAAAAAGTCTCTATTTCCAGAACTGTGGGCAAAGCCACCTAAATTGATTCAGTTGAAGATACACGATATAACTGACTATAAGAAATCGGATGATAGTTGTTTTAGCAGCCAGAAAGCTTTAGAATAGAGAATTTCTCCATTTTTATTTCACAGTTAATACTTAACACTCAGTTATACATAGTTATGGGTTCACGTATTGGGAGAGTGGCTTGCGCTCGGTGCAAGAATTCAGAGTTCGATTCCAGTTATAGAGCAAAGACGGTGTGGAATGTGAAAAAAAAATGAGGAGCTACAGTTACATTGGTAGCGAACGCCAGATATAAGATGCGGTAGATACCGCGGATGGCTTATCAACACCCGCTAAAAATCGCCATGTGACAAGTCTTAGCTTTGCATGGACTGTTCAGTCCAAAGATAGTAGTAATATGCTCAAAGTTAATATACATATATAATGAAAATTTGGCTGAAGATTTTTTGAAATATGGTTCGGGCTCTGCGGCTCTGATGATAATATCATAAAACATAGGAAAATAAACATAAATATATAAATCTCTTACTCCTAGTAAAGAGGAAGTATTGTAATCGTGTCAAATTTTCGATATCGAGTTTTCACCGGATATATCCGTTTTGAGGTCTCCTGTGCCCAAAAAAAGTGGTTTTTAGCAAATGATTTCTGTGTGTGTCTTTATATATGTATGTGAACAGCATAGCTCAAAAACGAAAAGGCGTAGAAAGTTCAAAACATGATATTACGTTGTAAGTATCACCATGGGATCTAACCCTACTTTATCTGTCAAAATTCCTCAACCGGAATTACCACTTTACTAGTTTTTTTTTTTTTTACTTTTTTGCAATTTTCTCAAAATCGGCTCCGATGATTTTCTTCAGAATTAGTATATCAACTACATATACAAAGAGCTACAATTTTTATTTAAAACATTTCTCTGGGAAAATTCATTTAAGGACTCAGTTATGAGCGAGGGGTGGGATTACGTTTTTAGCTAAAGTGCCATTGACAAAGTGCTAAAGTTTATTAGACAATTCTATCTCATAAAATTATGTTAATTAGAATTAAATATGTTGTTGAAATTTCGAGTTTAAAAAAAAATCGGATAACCGGAAGTACGTTTACTTTACCACTTTACTAATGGATTTTTTCACTTTTTCGCGATTTTCACAAAAATTGCTCTAACGATTTTCTTGAAACTTCCTATATAAACTAAACATACAAAGATCTATACCTTTTATTTAAAACATTTGTCTGGTAAAATTCATTTAAGGGCAATTTTAGGGGAGTGGTGGGGTTATATTTTTCTCTAAAGTGCTATAATAGTTGATTATACAATTCTATCATCCAAAAAAAAAATTAATTAGAAATAAATACATGGCCAAAATTCTGAGTTTCAAGAAAATTAGTAAACCGGAAGTGCGTTTTTACTGAACAGATTTTTTTCAGTTTTCGACGATTTTCATTAAATTTGGTACAAAAAGCTATAAAATTTTGAGAACGTTGTGTGAGTGTTTCACACCAAATTTTTTTCGTATTCAAAACGTATTTCAGGAGAAATACTCGATTAAGAAAATTTGACACAATCGTAATATACTTCCACTTATTAGGTGAAGAGAAAGTAAAAACGCACGAAATCAGATTGTGATTAAAGTCCCTTAATCATGTAGTTCATTAATTTAATTGTAACATCGCCACTATGTTAAGAATCATTTTTTTGCACTCGTGGCTTAACTTTACCCCTTAGACGTCCCCGATAATTAGGATGTAGAAAAGATCATTTTATGTCTTAGCTTTATAATTAGCAAACTGTGGTTGCAAACACACAAACACGGCCATCATGGAAAAATTCGTACTGAAAAGTATAAGATTTGCAGAAACCTCTTGATAGCAATGATATAATTAGTTTCCACGGTGTGGTATGATTTTTGGTCTACAAAACGGGGGTCCAATTAACAGTCATCAATGAGTCAAGAAGATTACAAACAGCTTTCATTAAGAAATCTTATTTCAACAGTCTTAAACCATTAATAAGAGCTTACAAAATAAAAATAAAAAACGTTCATTATATGTTCACTAATCGCAATATCAATAAGTTATCTTCGGCCATTAGCCACTCCCTTGAATCCCTACTCTTACTCCCACATTAGTCTATATCAAGTCAAGCGTAAAAAAAATGTACAAATATATTGGTGAAGCAACCGTTTCTTTAACATCCCAAATATAATTACCACATAATATTCACTTCCTCACACAATTCCCGCTAATACATTGATTTCTTTAGTGCTTTTTATTTGGTTAAAAAGATTTTTTAATAACCTGAAACCTACTTCCTTTATGACCCATATCTGGCCTGACCCACATTTATTTACTAATTCTATATTATTAAGAATTATGTGCATAGCAAATGAATGCTTTGGAATTTAAAATAGCCAATCCTGTAAATAATTATCATGACAGGAAGCCAAGTGTCAGCGAAGTTAAAGTAGAGAGGTACTTCTGAAAAGTGATAATCCAAATCTGGATCTGATGTCACATTAATTTAAAGTATATTACCCTTAAATGGGTTACACTACTGTCAACTGCATATTTTCCAGCTTGGAAATTCCTATCTTAAATAAAATTAGAAAAAAAAAATACTTTTAAATATAATATTTTATAAATAATTTAAAAGAAAAAAAAATGAGCGTAATTTAGAAATATAATTATGAACTTTGGGAAAAACTAACTAACTTTCTAAGTGTACTATTTAAAGATTTAACCTGCGTAGAAGCAATAAGGGTAGAACGTTAGTTCAAACATTCCGTCCACATAATATGTAAAGAAAGCACCGCTGTGTGGAACGGTGTCGGGGGAAACATGAGAATTTATCTTGAAGGCCTTAGTTTGCACGCATTGCCCTCACCCTTCAAAAGGTCGCGCAAAAACACATATGTTACACCGTCCTCCCTTTTACTGCGGTTTACCTCGGCCCTACATTATTCAACTGTGCACAATTCCTTCAGTCTTTCTCAATCTTAGTTCATGTGTGGCCCATTTTTATTTACTTTTTTTATTATTAGTTTTTGTGGTGTTTATTATTAGTTTTTTTTTTTTGTTATTAATAATTGACATGTTCCCACTACAATTATCTAGTTTTTACAGTGTAATAAAAAATATATATAAATGGATTTCATTTCTATTTTACTTTCTCTTATTCCTCGTAAGAGAAAGAATTGTAATCGTGTCAAATTTTCGATATCGAGTTTTCACCGGAAATATCCGTTTTGAAGTCCCATGAGTCCAAAAAAGGGGTTTTTAGCAAACGGTGTGTGTGTATGTGATCAGCATAGCTCAAAAACGAAAAACCGTCGAAAGTTCAAACTTGATATTCCGTTTAGGTATCACCATCGCATCTGACAGCTGGTCATCTGCCAACAAGTACCACTTTACTTGTTTTTTTTTTATTTTTTTGCGTTTTTCTCAAAAATAGCTCCGACGATTTTCTTCAAACTTATTATATCAACTACACATACAAGGAGCTACAACTTTTATTTGAAACGTTTCTTTGGGAAAATCTATTTAAGGGCAATTATGGGGGGAGAGGTGGGGTTAGGTTTTCATGTAAAGTGCAATTTCAGTTTATTAAACAATTCTATCATCTAAATAACGTTAATTAGAATTGAATATATTGTTAAAATTCCGAGTTTCCAAAAAAATCGGATAACCGGAAGTGCGATTACATTACCACTTTACTAAATGATTTTTTTCACTTTTTCCTGATTTCCTCAAAAATGTCTCCGACGATTTTCTTGAAACAGCCATATATATGATAAATATATAAAGATCTACAACTTTTATTCAAAACATTTCTCTGGGAAAATTCACTTAAGGGCACTTTTAGGGGAGAGGTGAGGTTATGTTTTTCTCTAAAGTGCTATCATAGTTGATTATACAATTCTATCATCTGAACAAAATTTATTAGAAATAAATAGATGGCCAAAATTCCGAGTTTCAAGAAAATTAGGAAACCGGAAGTGCGCTTTTATTAGACAGTTTTTTCAGTTTTCGACGAATTTTATTAAATTTTGTATACAAACTATATTATTTGTCAATTGAGAACTGGAGTTAGAGAAAGTTGTGTGAGTGTTTCACACCAGATTTTTTTTGTTTCGTTTATAGAAAATATTTTATATTTTTCGTGCCAATAAATAATTTCTTTAAAATGTTTCTCAAATAATTTTTTTCTCTTTCATTCTTCATTCCCATTATATTTGCGTTCTTTTTTCAGAAATTTCGCGCATACCAAAGGAGGCGTACACCATATGGTTTGGCAAACGCTGCGTATATTTTAGTAGATGGATAAATAAAAAGTTTTATTACAAACTTACATAAGTATGTACAATAATAATATATAGAAGTGCCAATGTACATTAAATTATAACCTTCCTACACTGTTTATATAGTGATTTTTTAGATAAGGCGAGGAACAATATGCAGGGAAAAAGGGGAAAAATCCTGCAGCTTTAGGAAAAATATTAAGAGTGAGATATGTTTCAAGTCTTTAATGCCTGTAAAGTATGGAGGGTTCGTAGGAGGCTATTTCGCGCCAGAGTGGATTGGGATTTACAGTCTAGAGTGAAGAGGAGTTTCAGGAGACAAATTTTGGATGAAAGAATAAACTGGGGTTACTGAAGATTTTACGTGTAGTAGGTCGATTTTGATGTGTCGTGGTGTGAGACATATCGCAAGTCTTAGGAATTTGTTTTGGGTTATCTGAAGTTTCTTTGATTGTAATATTACTAGTAAGGGTCCAGGCGGAGGAAGCGTAAAGTAACATCGGTTTGATGGCGATTTTGTACAGCAGGAGTTTGTTTTGTGTGATCATTTTTGAGTTGCGTGATATTAACGGGGTGTATACTCAGTACAGATATTCCAAATTACTTAGACATATTCTACATTATATTGTGATATATAACTCACTTAAATTAACTTAGTGAACATATTTCATTTTTAAAAATAGAACAGATAAAAACATTCAAATAATAATCTCATTTCATTAGTCTACTTAATATAATCTAATTACAAATGAGGGAGAAAAAAATGGTACTTCCAGATTTGCTGGAAATCTAATAATTCCATCACTAAATTATCAGCTGCAATTACACCCCGCATTTTTTATTCAAGAACTGCTTAAAAACAGGGTTCACTGACCAAATATATAGATATATATCTTCAGACTGGATAAGAGTGTTTTACTGTTTTCCTGTTCAGAATACTAATTTAAGACAAATTACTAATGTTGTAGAATAACAATTAAAGTTTTTTACAAATATTTTAAATAAACCTACAGTTTTTATAAAAACTGTGTTTTAAATTCGTTTGGAAACTAGCGTAATCTATCCAGGTGCCTAGCGAAATTTTTAATAAAAGCTTATTATTTATTTTTTTTAAGGTTATAGTGCGATGCGAGCTAAAATTCTATTGTGCCACCTTCTCAGTGCACTGCAGCCTCCTAGCAGTGCTCTTTAGCTACAGACAACACTTCCCATCCCCGTAACTGAGGTATGAACGCTCCTAGGAAGTTAAAATATGAGCACCACTGCTAGATGAAAACCCGGGACTTCCGAATGGGAGTCCAGGGCGCTACCACTGAGCTAATCCCTTTCTTTAATAAAATAGAAACTTTAATTGCTGGTGCTGCCTTGCAAAAACTAAAAAAATTTCTTAGCTCGCCCCAGAAGCCTTTCTAAATATAAATCTGAAATACACTTAACACTTTCTATGGGTGTATGGCATTGACACCGAGGGTTCAGCAAGGTATGCTGACATCATAGCATTTAAAAAAGAATCAAAGGAAGCACTGATAATTGACCCTACAGTGCGGTATGAGAACAATGATAAGCACCAAGCAGCCATGAACGTTCACCTCGAGAAGAAGTCCATTTATGAAAAGTGTATCCCCTACCCAAGAAAAATTCAGGAAGCAATTTGGGGAAAGAGAATTTCAGGTCCGTGGACTTTGGTTTGGGTCAAGGGGCACCATACCGACTTCTTCAAGGAGGAAGGCATTAATCAGGAGAATTTAGGGAGTATAGGGGAGTCCGTAATTATAAATTCTTTGGGGATAATTAACCACCACATCTATGGTTGACAGCGCTCTATGTACTCTCTTCCTAGGCATAGTGGCGTGTATCTGAAACCGCTTAGACTCGCTTTTCCCCCTTAAAAATTAGGGCACAAATGCATATGTGCATGCATGACAACGTATTGTTTTATCTACACACTAAGGCATTTTTTTTTTTTAATTTTATATGGACTATACATATTATATTTATGTGTATATATACATATATATATATATATATCTCGTTGAATGTCTGCTTTTAATGTCCTCGTGACTGATGAGTACGCTGTGTGTCCCAGCAACTCAACTCAGTTGAGCAGCCTCACTGACTAAGTCGTGTATCTCTCTCTAAATACAAATGGAAAAAGGTGTAGATTGCAGAAGAAAATGTTTCATACAGACAGTTAGTTGGACAGTCAGTTAGATTATGTCATGGATATTCTGTGAGTTTGGAAATCAAAAATATGAATAGTGTTCTCATAACTTAGTACATCAAATTCAGTAACTGACTAGTCTAAAATGTCAAATGGCCAACAAGGTTAGTCACCATAATAACTTATACCATAGTATTAATATGTTACAGATTCAGCAACATCCGACCAGCCTAAGAGTTTGTAGTGCAGTAGAGAAACTCCCACACTTGATTCCAAGGCAAAGTTTCAGGCAATTTAATAGATTAATTTGGGCAACTAATCACATTAGTGGAGCTTATCAAGGAAAATTGGATTGCTTTCATGTATACTACTCCACTAAGTTTCTCAATCTCTGTGTGAGATGGAAATAAATGAAGTGCAATGCCTCTTGATTTCAGCAATTTTTTACTGGATTTCTTTTTCACTTTCTGTATTAAAAGCGAGCAATATACTGAGATTCGCCTATATTTCGTGGTCAAACCAAATAACTTGGAATCATCATTGGATATGACAGTATGACTTTTTGCCAAACTTCATCAACTAGAAGCATCTCTTTACTGAGTGGATTATTCATTGTTTTTGCAATTCTTTCCAAAAAAAAAAATGGTTTCAAAGATTTTCTTCAAACTTTATTATAATAACTACACACATAAACGGCTACAACTATTATTTCAATATTTTTTCGGGGAACTTTATTAAATGTTGGTTTTGGGTTATGTTTTGTAGGTGGGGTTGTGTTCTGCTAATAAAATGCTAGTTTATTTTAATTACATGATTCTATATAATCTGTACCCTGCCAACAGAAAATTCTACCCAATAATTGCAGCAGGTGTTCCTCAAGGTTCTATCCTGGATCCCGTCCTCTTCATCGCCTACATTAATCCTCTTCCCAAACCTCCTCATATCAACTTGATACGCTGATGATGTTGCTTTGTACACATCATCATGGAGAATTGATACTATTACTAACAGACTTACACCTGCAATAGACAAACTGACAAAATATTGCACTAAATGGAAAATGAAAATAAATCATGACAAAACAAACGCCATACTGTTTACTAAACGTAGACCTACAATCAACAGACAAATTAAACACGACCATACTTTAATCACTTGGACTAACAACGTCAAGTACCTCGGAATAACTCTGGACAACAAATTGGAACTTCATGACCTACGTAGACGTAGTCTACTCTTCCCGTTACTGTCACGGGACTCAAAAATGACCAACAAATTCCTTCTGTACAAAGTCGTCATCAGACCGATGTGATTTTACGCTTCCACCGCTTGGAGCCTGACTAGTTACAATAACATCAAAAAAACATCAGATAATCCAGAATAAAATCCTAAGACTTGCGACTGAATCACCACGACACACTAAAAATCGACCTACTTCACGTAAAATCTTCAGTAACCTGAGTTTATTCCTTCATCCAAAATTGGTCTCCTGAAACTCCTTTCCACTCTAGATTGTCAACCCAATCCACTCTGCCGCGAAAAAACAACCTACGATCTTCTCCATACATTACACACAAAAGACTGGAGCACATCCCTCTCTTAATATTTTTCCTAAAGCTGCAGGTTTTTTCCCTGCATATTGTTCCTCGGTTTATCCCTAAAATCACTATATAAACAATGTAAGAAGGGTATAATGTTAATGTACATTGGCATTTCTACATATTATTATTGTAAAGTTTGTTACTTATGTAAGTTTGTAATAAAGCTTTTTATCTATCTTATCTATAATCCGTATAATATTAATTAAAATTAAATATGTTGCTGAAATTCCGAGTTTGAAGAAGAGAATTTCCGTTTACTGGAATTGTGACTTTACTAAATAGTATTTTCAGTTTTCTACCATTTTCTCCATAAAGCTACCATCATTTATTTCAGGGAATTTTGAGCATCTGTGACGTTAGATTTCACGTTTTGGAAGTTCGATCTAGACACTGTCTTCTTGTGGACCATGTAATCACAATGAGCTATAACTGATGCGCATGAGCCCTAATATGTACCCCCACCATCACCAGTTAGTTAAGGCAACGAAACTTCGTGCAAAATTCAATTTGAAGAAAGTTTTTTTCTAAAATTATCAGTTATTTCTCATCAGAAACTATGATGCCATTAAATAATGAAATTTATGCAATGATTTTTCTTGGCTGGGTAGTAAATGGTAGTGCAGCATTATTAACTCTGGTTGAACATAATTCACCACAAAATAGTGCTATCAACTAGTGCCATTAAATGAGTTCAAAGAATAGAGAATAACCCAAATTATGCCACTATTCTTCATTATTAATTATAGAAGTCAATTATTCAAGGAAATTTGAATCATAACCTCTTTCTTTTCCATTTTCTTTTTATGGAGTTCTTTTCATTGATCTATCATAATCATCGTATTGTGGTTATATACACTATTATTATGAAAATGAAATGGAGTTAACAACATTGTTGATAGTTAATGATGTTGAAATACTGCTGCTGGTGGTGGCTTTACAAGTTACTAAGTAACTTTAGTCTTACTTGATAACGTTCACGCTTCAAGTATTTAGACAACAATTAGTACTGCAATCTACAGACTAAAATAGACAGGACAAAGCGAAAGTTTTAGACTTTAATTAATAGGTAACTCATTTTCAGTTATTATCATTTATATCTGGACAAACTAAAAACAGAATGGTGATTGCTATTTTTTGAAGAAATTATATATTTTTGAGAATAGGTAAAACAAAAATTATTATCGCAAAAAAGAAATCATTTTGGTAAATCACTTTCTTATTCCTTGGGGTTAGAAAAATTGAAGTGCTATCAAAAGTTTTGGCAACAACAAAAAGGACAGTTCTCTCTTTTGTTAAGAATTCCAAAAATGCTGGACAATATCCAAGTAAGTAACCACTTGGCAAGATTTCCAAGAAAAGTCTCCAAGAGAATGAGTCAAATAGAACTCTCCGGGAGTAATGATCTAAATCTTTTATCTTCCTGGGCTAAATATGGTTTTCCAATTGCTGGGGCTAGTTATCCAAGCCCATGAAAGGACACTACTAAAATTTGAAACTAGAAGCTCCAATAGAATTCAAGAACTACGGTTGAGAGACTATTATCACATACTAGAACTGGGAACGAACGGCCAGCATCATCTCCTTTTGGGGGGGGTGAGTTGTACGCGTCCGATATTGTTCTCACGTGGCCTCTGGACATCCAACTAAAAGGACAACATCAATCGCCAGGGCAGCTGAAATTTATACTGGACCGTGCTATGTAGAATGGCAGAATAGCCGAAGCTGAATCCATGGCCTGATGTTTTTCTATTCCCATTTTGCTTTTGTTGGAGTATTATCTTGGGAATCTTGCCATTATTCTTTGTTTGGCCTAGATTAGCAAATACATTCCGAGGTTGGTTAGTATATTGTTTCAATTTGGATTTGACTTTCGGATTTTCTACCGTTTTTTTTCATTATAACAGCGTCAGTACGTAAGGCATCAAATTGAGATGACGATGAGTTCGATAGAAGACTTTTTTTTTTATTATAAGGCTGAAAGTTTTCTTTTATGATGATTTATTTTGTTTTAATTTAAGGCTTCTTAACGTCTGTGGTCATTTGCGCCCGGAGCCTTCTCAGTGCACTGACGGCCTCCGGACAGTGTTCTCTCGTTACAGACAACACTGTCCATCACCGGGCAGTGAGCTGTAGGGGCTCCTAGGAAGAGAAAATCTAAGTGTAGTACGGCTGGATTCGAACCCGTGATCTCCGCGTTGCTAGTCCGGCGCGCTACCACTGAGCTAATCCCTTCCCGTTTATGATGATTATCATATTTACTTTGCTGTCGAGCTTGAAAAAGTTGTGACTTTAGATTACTTTTTCTGCAATCACATCTTTCAGGAAATCCTATGTTATATATATATGTTATGACCCTTGAAACGAAAACTTATAAAGCCTAAAAGAACAGGTCGATTTTTATTTTCTATCTCTTTACCCTAAACGCCTCACGAAATCAATTTCTAACACAACATCAATGTTTAACACTAGCATATCTCAATAGAAGTTCACAGACAAATTTTCAAGTTCTCAGTAATCTGCAAATTTTTCAGGGATCCCAATAATAACTATATTTATTTTTTGACCTCACGATAAGTCATTGATTTTAGTTTCAATAGTTTTCACTCTATTATCTAAGCTACTAATATATTCTTTTATTTCAAAGACAATGTTAGCTCTGTTTTCGTGTTATATCTATTTTTAATGCTGAACGTAATTTTTTAAATTGTTCAATCATTTCAGGGACCATTTTTTCTCTTTTAAATTAAATTAAAGAGAATATATATTATATTTCAGTCACAATATAAATAATTGTTTGGTGATAGTAAACACTCTGCCAGTTAGACGCAGACCTTTAGAATATTTTCCAATATCCAATCACATAACCCCAACCCTCTCGCATAACCGTTTTCATCTCTATCATTCACCGGAAATCCTTCTAGAATGAACGCTGTTGTCACCGAGATCATTTAACAAACTGAGAGGATCACCGAAGCGTGACCAATATACGACTTCTGATTTCATGCTTAACTACAAATTTATCTCTTACTCTCTATTAATTAAATGATCTTCTTCAAGAAATCTACTCGATAGATTTTCTGAAACTTCATACACACACACACACACACACACACACACACACACACACACACTTGCATTGGTGCTTGATGTATAAATATAGAAATTTTCAGCCGGAAGTAACAGATAGAAACTACTTTTAAACAAATTTTTAAAGCACACATTTTAACTGTTTCTCAACACGAACTAGAATCTTTGCCTAGTATTCCACTAATTAATGGTAATGAGCCGCATTGGACTTTGCCTGTTACTTCCGATTTTGTCTCTCATTCCCAACTGTTCAAATTTTAATGGTAATTTAAAGTTCTATTAAAGCTTCGAATTCATGGAGTAGGTACCTTGGGTAATGTCCTAAAGTAGGATAGTCATAACTTCCTCTATATAGGTAGATTTTAACTATATCTAACATCTCTTTGATTCTGATTTTGTGGCCTTGATTTAAATTTAAATTTGAAATTTCTAAAGTAAAATTATATTTTAGTGTGAATTTGCAATCATAAGTATTGAATCAGAAGTCATGTTGTTTTACGCTCTGATGAACTCCCTTAGTTCATTCTGGAAAGATTTCCAGTTAGTAATAGATTAAAATAGTTATGCGAGAGAGCTGGGATGTGATTGGATATTTTCATTGAATTTTGAGTAACAGGATTTTAGCAAGAATGACGGTAAATAGAACTTTGAATTTGCATGAAAGATACCCAGAAAAGTGTGTTACATAAAATAATGTGGAAATTTTAGGTTTTAAAGTTTCCATACAAATGAAGATACATGATTTCTAATCTATTTTCAACATTAGCATCTGGAGATATGTTCTTATTTAGTTTCGTAGTTTAAGTATTGAAAAGAAGACATTTATTCAATAATGAACGTAGAAAAGACTTTGAAAAATTAAAATTTGCTCTATATCTCGCTAAACATTAGTTCCATTTATCAGGAGACCTTTAAGATTGTAAAAAAAAAAAAAAAAAATATGCGTTTTGAATAGATAATCAAAAGTTTATCAATTAAGACCTAACTATTTTGAAACCATAGTTGTTGTGGTTGGTTCCGCAGAGCTGGAAAGCATCAGAGATATTTTCCGTTATAGCCTGCTTCTTTTTGCGGTCATCGACCGGTTTCAGGCGTTCGCCCATAATCAGGATATTTTTTGTCAAACAGTGTGATAACATAGACTTGCACAGAGTAAATTTAGTTAATACACTCTTTTAGTATGTATCAACTTGCTCTGTGCAAGTCTATGTTATCACATTGTTTGACAAAAAACATCCTGATGACGGGCGAAAGCCTGAAACCGGTCGTTGATCACAAAAAGAAGCAGGCTATTAAGGAAAATATCTCTGATTTAAAAACCAATTTATTTTTTTCAATCTTGTAAATTTACCTTGCCAAAAGTCCTTACCTTACTCTGCATTTCCTTTCAATTCTGGAGTCAAATATATCTTACATAGTCTACAGGCGGTAGAAGGATTATTATAAGTAGGAATGTTTAAGGATAAAAACAATGTCTTTGAATTCCATTTGGTTAGCTACTTTTCTAAACGGGTTAGATGATTTTATAATGAACAGCAGATGATCAACACCAGATGAAAGGATTAGCATCTGCGGAAGAATAGTTTTTAGACCATGATCAAATCCCGACTGCGCCCAGTTCGTCATGTTCACTAAAATTGCGGACTCATTCACTCACTGAATGATTAAGAGTTTTAGGTTTTAATATAAGCTGCATAATGGGTTGGCCACCCCCAAAGCTTGGCTGATCATCAAAGGAAATGATGGATCGAAGTATTCAAAAGAATATCTATATTAGATAATCAAGTGTGAAAACAATCAAGAGTGTGAAATGGAGTAGGTAAATGTAGTGGAAGAACGAAATAGAAAAATAATAGTTTCTTCTGCTTGAAAACAAGACAGTCGCAATTCTGCTTCCAAAGCCAGAACAGAACACTTCAGGAATCGTTCTCTTCAAATCAGTGCCAGATATAAGTTAAAACATAAGAGCTTTGCATTAATCTCGATAAATACTTAATTTCTTAAACATAATAGTGTGATATTGTAAAATATTTAAATATCTCTAAAGATAATATATTTATTTATAAAAGCAGTGTGATCTCTTAATTATTACTAATACTTCATTCTCTTTTAAACTTGCATACTTATAAGCCCTTTATTTTACAACAACACCGCTCGTGCTACTACAAATACACATCATCACACCATTACATTACAGTATACTGTTGTTGAAGCAAAATAACTAGTGATGGTTATTATGGAAAGAAAGACGATATTCATTCATAACGCATTGCACACAAGCCAAGAAGAAGATGAAAGAAATAACAATTGTATGCGTCATCAAAATGTAAGTTATAACAATACTGAATGGGGAAAAAAAAGTTAATATTTACCCTGATAATTTAGTTCGTTTACGACAATCTAAAATATTAAATAAAACAAAGAAAAAAAAAAAAAAAAAAAAAGTGGATTAACTAATAAATGAGTTGTCTGCTTAAATAAAAACGCGATAAGATGTAAATAAACCATATACATATAAATACATATGTGCATTTACTGAGTGTATTAAATCTGTGAGATGCTTTCTTTACATACTCGTACATTTATTTACATAAATTTCAACAAAGAAAACATGGATGTTATCAATTTTCTTCGTGTATTTTCTTGATTGATCAGAAACAGAAAAGGAAATGGATTGGGAAAAATCATCTGTTTGTTTGGAAATATTATTTGCATTATATTACAATGGCAGGATGTGTGGCAGAACCCATAGTTTTAAATTAACAACGAAATATTTTGTTATTTTTTTTCCTTATAACGATTTACGTACCAACATTTAAGAGTGTCTTATTCATAAATTGTATAAATTTAGAAAATTATAAGATTTATTATTAATTAAACTAATTAATTTTTAGATCCACGTGTTTATAAAAAGATATCGATAACAATATAATACTGCAGGTATCAACATAATTGCTAAACATTCAATAAAATTAGTACGTGTAGTTCTCAGCGCCAAAAGTTAATAAATACTTGAATGTAGATCATATTGTAGTCAATAAGAGAGCTTTTCTATGAAACCCTCTTAATATTTGAAATCTAATATAAGATTTCCCAGAATCCCCTTAGAAATTGTCCACAAAAATGTCACAAATCAGAGAGATATATTATATCCAATTAGGATGCCAAGTTTTAAGAAAAACATTATAACCGTTTTTTTAAAAAGAAAATTACAAAAATTCAGAAAATCTAATTTTGTAAAGATGAATTTCCAGGAATCCTCTAGAAAATCATTTAATGTATATTTATCTCCAATAAATCTATTTCCATGGAAATATCTTTCAAAAGCTACGTGTTTCTCACTTTATTTAGTGTGGTTAGTATGCAGAATTTATAGAAAACCGATGAGCTATTTTCGACAAAATTACAATTAAAAAAAAAATAAAAATCTAGTGTGAAACTCTCACATAACTTTCCCTTACTGTTGTAATTAACAAAAATGTTTTTGTTTTTTGTATCCTACGCCGGATACTATTTGCTTATCGGCAATTAAGTTTCGGGTAGACCAATATCTTATAGAGGTTTCTGTGTAACTTAAGTTTTCTTTACTCTCACCTAATTTACTACAATTCTTTAAGTGGGTGGCGTCAAAAACTCCCTCCTCGCGAAGAGGACATGTCATTTCATTTAATATTCCTAGCCTAAATAGAATGGGGCAAGGCAAATAATCGTGGCCTGTCAGGTTCTGAAGTTAGCCACAAAAACAGGGCGTGGCAAAGAATGTGGAATATTTTCCCTTCAACAAGCAGCCCTAGCGCTTCTCCTCCACATCCATGGACCATTTATGTTTCACCCTATTGGCAAACACCGCCCGGATTTCCGCTTTAGCAGTCCTTAGCGTTCACAGATATAACCAGTTGGTTCAAGGAACAGCCTGTTTTAGCCAGACACTCCACAATGTGCTGGAACCCATTGTATCATTATTGTCCACTTGGGCAGAGCAATTCGTGGAGATGCCATCTAGCTTCTTCTTGGTACACCGTGCCCGGGGGGGGGTATCATTTATTAAGGCTATGATGGCAGCGCATGAATCTACCAGTAACACTACCTTGGTCGGATTTAATTTATGGAATATGAGAAAGGCTTGCCTTAAAGCAAACATTTTTTGCATCAAAATTTGTAGCCTTTCTGCCAACAGGGAAGGATTCTTTGATAAGGCCCTCGCAGAAAAACACCGGCTCCACCAGTTTGCGTTATTATACTATCTGTTGAGCCATCTGTATATATTTGTATCCATCCACTATATCTTTGTTCTATCATTTCGAGGAAAAATGTAATTGATGAATTTCTTTCAAATTTATAATTTTTTACTAATTATTGGACTTCCGTTTTATATAAATGGAAGAATCTAAAATTAATAACATTTAAAAAAAAGGATAACCGTTTTTGAAAAAAGAATAACCTCCTACCCCCTCCAAAATATCTTTTATAAATTTCTCGGAACAAAAGTGATAGATGTCTATATTCACAGTTAGTGCATCAAAATAAGAAATTTGTTGGTGTTTTTTTTTTTTTAAAAAAACCGCGAAAACTGAAAAAAAACAAAAAAAACTGTGCAATTTCCGGGTAATCAAACTGTACGTATTTCCCGTTAACCGATTTTCTTCAAACTCGCCGTTTCAACAACATATTTAATTCTAATTCTGATATGTGAATTTTTACCGGAGAAATGTTTAAAATAAAAGTTTTTAGCTCTTTGTATGTGTGGTGCATACAACAAGTTTATAGAAAATCGTTGGAGCCGTTTTTCGAGAATAATCATAAAAAAAAAAACTAGATTAGATTAGATTAGATTCTAACGGGGGAATTGGCTATTCAGCCTACGCCACCGCGACACCCAAGGGATCTATTGTGGCACCCCCCTAGTTGGAGACCCTCCCCCGATCCTGTCCTTAGCCGGACTGTGGAATTGGGGGGGCTCCCAGGTGGTCAATCAGAGCACCCTCTCGAGTCCTGCTTGCCTTAAAAGACTTAATAGGTCTGAGAGGGGGCCCTGACTGAGGCTTGTTGGCACCAGCTTCTCTTTACCAAAGAGGCGGTACCTTAGCCAAACCAGCCCCTCGCACTGACATACCACATGCAGTGCCGTCTCCTCTTCTTCCTGACAAAACCTACACAGGCTATCCGTTGCCAGGCCCATGCGATGCATGTGCTTATTTAATCTACAATGGCCAGTGAGAACGCCAACTGCTATCCTTATGGCCGCCCGGCCTAGTTGGAGTAATTCCGCAGTTAGCTTGGGCGAGTGGCTATGGATAAACTTTTTCGCCTGCCTCTGGCCTGAAGTTTTGACCCACCATTCCCTTGATCGGTCCTGCATCCCTTAATGGATGCACTCCTGAGGCATCTTGAGACGCCACAGAACGGCTCCGGCCCGATAAGTGCTCTCATTGAACCCTCCCGGGCCAGGCGGTCCGCCGCCTCATTGCCTCTGTAACCCGAGTGCCCAGGTACCCAAACCAGGAAGACCTTATTATGGCTACTAATTTCCCTGAGTGCACCTAGGCAGTCCCACACCAGCCTTCAGCTGATCTCCCACGAGTCAATTGCCCGCAGAGCAGCCTGGCTATCCGAATAAATGACGACTCTAGAGTTATACACTCCCCGTCTTCTTATTTCGGCGGCGCAGATAATAATCGCGACTAGCTCCGCCTGAAAGACCGTAGCTAGCCTTCCCAGGCTCACCGAGATATTACATCTCGGATGAGCCCCGTACACGCCGGCTCCCACTCCATCTTCCATCTTGGACCCGTCCGTGTACCACATAGATTCGCCTGTAATTGGCGGCCCATTCTTCCATGCCCCTCTGTCTAATATCAAGACTTTGAAGGGTTTTTGGAAGTCGTACCTAGGAGTCATTATGTCCCAAAATCGGGTCCGCCTTCAACTCCTCCCATAGGTCTTGGTAATTCCCAGTATGCCTGGGATAAATGGGAGCTTGTCCCTGTTGTAGTCGTGCCACAACTGCTCTTGCAACGCCTTGGACGTAAATGTGGCGTGGTGGAAGGTTTAACAAGACCTCCAAGGCCGCAGTAGGGGTAGTCATCATAGCACCCGTCGTACTCAGGAAAAAAAAAATCGTTGGAGCCGTTTTTCGAGAATAATCATAAAAAAAAAAAAAAAAAAACTAAAAAAAAATTATTCAGTAAAGTGGGATTGATGGATGTAACAGCAACCAAAGAGAGCAAGAGAAACTCAAGCACTCTCTCGGACTGGAGTGGGAGAAGCTGTATAAATATAGCGACGGAAAGTTCATAAAGGGACAGTTGAAATCAGTTCAGTACATCCTATCGCCACATGTCCTTAAACATTTCTCTATTGTAAACTCCAGGCAGTCTGTGTCTCTCAATTAATATAATAGTTAACCAGTGTTAACCAAGTCTTCTTCTTATATCATCAACCACACCTAAATTCTCTCCAGCTAACACATCCATTATGCCCGAAATCTTCGCGGCTGATGTGGTGGTGATATCTAAAAACTTAATACCAACTTTGAGCTTCCTGCGACTTTTCGTTTTTGAGATATTTTGTTCACAACATACACACAGACCATTTTCTAAAAAAACACTTTTTTGGACTGAGGGACCTCAAAATATGTATTTCCGGTGAAAACTCAATTTCAAAAACCAGGCGCGATCGCAATACTTCCTCTTACTAATAACAAGGGAAAGTAAAAAACACTCGATTTAGCCGCACTTCCGTTTAATGGGTTGTGGCCGAATCCTTATTGCAGTGATGAAATCTAGATCGTATCCGTACATAGTACTGCTTCTGACAGCATTAAGAGGACGTAAAAAAAAATACATTAAGTTGTATTAGTGTTGTGTTCTGATGTTGGTTTGCAATAATTGGAAAGTTCAGTTCCAAAAAAAGTGAAAAGTTCTCTTCGATTACAAACAGACAATTAATATAGATTTTAAGCTGATTATACTTAAAAATTATAAAGCCAAATTTATTAAGACTTTTGTAATTTCATAATTTAAAAAAGTAAAAAGAAATATTCTCAGAATTTAGCAAATGCTTTTGTTTGAAAGAGCGAATTTCGAAATTTTAATAATGAAACACTGCTAAATATTGGGACATAAAAAAAAATGATAATAAAATAAATTACTGCTTACCTTGGAAAAATCTGGACTCCTATTAAGACTA
Source organism: Triatoma infestans (assembly GCA_011037195.1). Classification (NCBI taxonomy): domain Eukaryota; kingdom Metazoa; phylum Arthropoda; class Insecta; order Hemiptera; family Reduviidae; genus Triatoma; species Triatoma infestans. Next base: position 18,539 of record JAAEAF010000605.1, read on the forward strand.
GATCTGGCTGATCCGGTAGAAGAAAGTTCCCTAGTATCACCACCGGAAGCACAACTACCTTCTTCACCACTCTCACCTCTATTACTTCTTAATTTCCTCAATATCCTGGCCGGCGTACCACGACCTTGTTGTGGTTGTATCATGCCCGGGGGCGGCGGAGCTGATGCTGTAGCCACCCCCGGTTCTGGCCAAGAATTATTTATCATATTATGTTGTAATGATGTTAGCAAACCCGGTGGTGCCATATCCGCCGCTGTAACCCCACGTAAATTTGCCAGTGCTACTTGTGAACCACATTCAACCAGTTCTAATACACAATCCCATGGCACTGATTCTCTAGCTACGGCCAGATGTAATGGTGTATTTCCATGGCTGTCCTGTGAACATAATTAAAATAATAATCAAATTTTATATAATAATAGATGACAAAATAGTAAAAGTTTAAGGATAAAATGACAATATTTTATACTGGCTTTTGTTGATATCGTTCAGTCAAAACTAACTTAATTAGTAACCTTGCGTATCCGAAGACGACTAAAGAAATTTCGTGTCACCAACAATGGACCTTCGAAATGTTCTCTTTTTTTGTTTTAGAACATCCTTATGATCATTATTATCCGACCGCAATACTTTGACTTTAGAATGTATTTGTTGGCAATATTAATTGAAACAACAAAAAAAGAGGCACTTGTAATGAAATCACAAGTCATTGAATTATTTTGAATAATTTTGTTGAATGAATCACTTATATCGTTCAAAAAAAGTAATTATTTATTTGACAAGAAAGAAAGGTAATTATTTATTATAAATTGCACCGAGTTTCTCCCGGTTTAGACAAGTAATGTTTCTCCTGAGTTAAACTATATTCTTTTTCTAAAAAAAAACCTAAAACCATTTTAAAAAATGATAAAACAGAGGTAAAACATATACGGAAACCACCAATAGAACGTTATACCCACTGAAAAAGGGACATTACGTTAAAGTTAAGCAAAATTATATTATGTTTTCTGTTATTTAATTTATTGTTACTTTACTTTAGTTTTAAAAGTAGAGAAAAATAATGCCTATTTTTTTTCAGGCGGGCATAACGTCCAATTACTAAATTAGGTGCCATGGAAGCACATTCTTTAACATTAACATTTTTTTTTATACGAATTTAACATATACTGCGCCAGTCTGGTATTCAGCAATTAAAAAGCAATATAATGTGCGTAAACTTAGGAGCATCCAAAGGAAAATTGCTTTGAGAATCATTAAAGGATATCGCACGATATCATTTCATGCTGCAATATTACTAGCAGGTACAAAACCAATAGATATCATAATAATTGAAAAAGCGGATTTCTATTTTGCGACTAAAGTAAAAAATATATTATATCCACATTATAACATAGATTCCCCTGATCCTGTGGAAGAATGGTCTCACCCATCTACAGCAATTGCTTTGAGAGAAGAAAGAAATAAATTATGTTACCGAATATACACAGATGGTAGTAAAATTGGAGATCAGGTTGGAGGTGCTTTAGTTATATTTAGAGAAAGTGAAAATGTACCTATGTATACAGAAAAATTTAAACTTGCGTTTTGGTGCTCAAACAACCAAGCCGAACTCCTAGCCATCCTTAAGGCGATTGAATGGATAGAGATGATAGCATATAGTTTTCCAAAGACAAGGACTGCTGAGATAAATACAGATAGTGAGGTATCTCTGGCTATATTAAATGATCATGGAAATCATAACTCCCTGGCGGATTTGATTAGATCAAAATTAAAAAGGTTGAGAATGGAATTGGGTTGGATAATAAATCTGGAATGGGTCAAGGCCCATGCTGGCAATGAAGGTAATGAAGTAGCAGATAGTTTAGCTAAAGAAGCGGCTTTAGACCCTGACCTGAGCATCTGCTATTCAAAGGTCCCTCTTAGTTATGTGAAGAGAGAGGCTGCAAAGAAAAGTCAAGAAATGTGGGAAAATGAGTGGCAAAATACTTGCAAAGGCGAAGTAACTAAAAGTTTCTTCCCAACAGTTGCAATGAGGAACAAGATCGATTTGCAGCACTCTTACAAACTAACTATGGCACTTACCGGTCACGGGAAAAATAAATCATATTTATTTAGATTTAAAATAATAAACAGTCCTGGATGTGTTTGTAATAGTTTGGTTGCCCGAACGTTGCACCATATAATTTTCGACTGTCCATTTTTTGAGCCAAGTAGAGTGGAATTGATAAAGAAGGTGATTCAGGAAGGAGAAGGATGGTCAGCAGCTCCGAGTTTGTTAGTTTCAAAATTCAATAAACAGTTCATGGTGTTATCAACAAAATTGACCTGAATTTATTATAAATTGTTTGCTAGTTCTTTGCATTATTATATCTTCTTCTAGTCTTTCTTATTCTTAAATTAATTGTTTCATATCTAGTTTATTGTAATCAACTTCAAATTGCTATTGTCTTACTTTAAATAATAATAATAATGGTAATGATAAATGTTAAATTAATATTTTGAATATAATGTTAAATGTTTGTAATCAAGATGGGGACAGGCAGAATAATAAACTCCTCAGCTGCAGGGCTATTGGAGCTGGGAAAAAAAAAAAAAATACGAATATATAATTTAACAGTTATACGCGAGACTCAAACTGAGGATCTCTCAGTTACAAGTCCAAGCTCATAACCACTACAACAACTTGACGTTCTTGCTCCCTCAGAACTCCCAAAAATCAATTATCCTGGAAAGATGATGCTCCAAGTAAAAGTGATAGGCATTTGTGCATGTAGATAGATATGAAGACTTAAGAAAATTATTGGCACCATTTTTTGAAAAAAATCGTGAAAACCTGTAAACACTAACCAATGAATTTACACGTCCTGTTAGTGGATTCTGACTCTAGAAGTTTAAAGGGGCCTTGAATGTGGCTTGCCCGGTCATCTACTATTAACAATTGTAGAAAGAATTGGTTAAAAGGAATATACAACACAACTTCAAACTGACAATATTTATTGCAATAATGACTTCCATATAGCTAAGACAAAGACCCGGATAATACTGAATAGGGAGAGGCGAGAATATACTATATACTCTACAACCCAATGGAATACTCTGCAGCCTAAAGTATTTTATTTATTTTTGTGGTTGGTTCCGCAGAGTTATTTCAGAGATATTTTCCGTGACAGACTGCTTCTTTTTTGTGGTCATCGACTGGTCTCGGGAGGATGCGTTTTGAAAAACATATAATAACACTAAATCTGCTGTGGCAAATCTATGTTATCATACTGTTTGACAAAAAGCTTCCTGATGATTGGCGAAAGCCCGAAACCAGTTGATGACCACAAAAAGAAGCAGGCTATCACGGAAAATATCTCTGATTTTTATTTATAATGGTGAGTCCTAAACACGGACACAAAACCTTATGGTCAAAAGTTGTACACAAACACATACGTACAGACAATTCGCTAAAAACAATTTTATCTTAGGTATTCATTGGACCTCAAAAGTCATGTATTTCCGGTGAAAATTCAATTTCCAAATTTAACATGATCGCAATACTTGCCTCTTTTACAGCAACAGAAAGTAATTAACTTTAATAGTGGGAAACTGTTGAATAGTTTGTAAATTTACTGAAATTTGTAATAGATTGAAAATTGAAATACCCAGGATATAAAAACTGGAATTTACTATCAACGTTGTAGAAAACTATTAAAAATAGTGCAAAACATAAATTTAATTGGAAGAATATTAATGACCTCTGTTAGTTTCCATTGTGAAAAAAATTTGTGAAAGAGTCAACAAAAAAAATGTAATATCTGGTATTTTATCCGTCGTAGCATGCATATATTTGTATTGTTCCTGACCGGTTTCGGATTTTCATCCATCGTCAGAGCAAATTCACCAAGTTCGTGTAGAGCATTCACTTCAACTTAGTGCGAAGTATAACAGAAACATTAAGTTGAAGTGAACTCTCTACAAGAACTTGATGAATTTGCTCCGACGATGGATGAAAATCCGAAACCGGTCAGGAACACTATAAATATGCATGCTATGGCGGATAAAATACCAGTTGTTGTCCAGCAAAGGCGGACCCATCCACATATTCAGCAGAAAATAATCTTGCACTATTTTATTAAGAAATAAATAATTCAATAATATAGATTCAACTTTCAGAGAGTTAATTCAGTTTAAAGTTTGTCAAGTTGAATTGAATAAATGTCTATGGGAATTTAAACATGTGAAAATCGCTAGAAGGCTATTATTATTTGCAACGTATTATTTATGTATATTTCTTTTTATCTATGAAGTTATTCCGACAATATATTAAAGTGACATATGCAAAGAAAATTTCAATCCTTTTTTTAAATGTGTGCTACACATTGTACAGATATTTATTTTGTTACTGACATTTTTCTAATAAATAGACGGTACATTTTATTCAAAAACAAAAATTTATAATATATTTTTATTGTAAGACAGTAAAACAAACAAAAATAAATAAAAGAGAGCGTATTGCCATCGCAACAAATTGTGGAAATTGAAAGGCCAATAGAAATTATATCTATATTTCCTGAAGTTTCTAAGTATGGAGAAAAGATATTTTTATAGAATGGTCCTCTAATTGTGTAAACAGAATATCTCAAAAAGTAGAAACTTTGGTTTTTCTTTTTCCCGTTCCTATCAGTTATCCGCCAAAAAGTTTCATTATCCGGAAATAAATTTATCCTAAGATTTTTAGCCTCAATTTTATAAATTTTACTCCTCATTAATTACAGATCTTGCTCGAATTGGCCCTCACCATTAGAGATGCATACACATGCTTTTTCCTGCCAATTGTACCCTACGACCAAAGATGATGGTGGAGGACAGTTCGAGCAAGATCTGTAATTAATAAGGAGTAAAATTTATAATAAAATAGTACTTTTCTTCTGACTCAATCAAAAAACCGTTATAATATCATTTTGAAATTTCTTATAGGAATCATGTTTTCATTCATAACTTGTAAAATATTGCTCAAAGAAAAAAAACTGTTCAGGTAAATTTTTCTTACAAAAAATAGAGGAATCTATTTCTTAAATAAGAACCCTTGATAAAATTGAAACTATCAACCACCATAATAACTATTGAAGATTGCTTTGTAAAACCATTGAAGTCATGTGACATTTGAATATTACGCATCAAGATCAATTTTTTTTAAAAATTAGACAAATTTTTGTCAGAAACTATTTAGATTTTGCCTCAATCATCAGAAATAATTATGACAATAAGCTGTAAAAAAAATAATGAATAAAAAGAACACACTCAACACAACAACGATCATAGCTTTTATTTATAATAAATAATTTAAAGAAACATTTGCATAAATTAACAGTATTAAAAAAAAAAATAATAATAATAATAATAATAATAATAAAACAGTGGTAAAGAAATATAAATGAATTTTAGAGTAGATATTGAATATTATATAGACATAATAAAGGTGGCATATCCTAGGGCGGCAGTTTAGATGGCCTATTTATTCGGTGGCTTGATTGTTATTGGCGGACATGTAACAGGTCGATACATAATTCAGGAGGTCGAAAGCAATTGATCGATCAAGCTACTCCTTACTAACGTTAGGTAATATACGATGTAACCCATCTTTGTCTTTATCTACTTGTGTTTACTATATTCACTACGACTTTATCTGGCACGTAATAATAAATATAATATACTTTAGTAGCTAATAATAATGTTTCAATGTTATTAAAGTAATTAATATAATAAGTATATTATATCTGATAATATTTATTTTATCTAAGTAATATTATATTCAACAATTAGAAGCTATGTTGACTAGATAGAAATAAATAATAAAATAAGATAATTAATAAGAGAAAAATCTGATTTAAAACTCTTACTAGAATCAACGCAATATTTTAAACTTATAATATTTACATTTAGAAGCCCTAGAGCCTAGACGCTGGAGAGCGTTACACTACACTCTACAGACTTCAAAGATCTGTTGGTTGAATGTGTGGTTACATTGCAGTCAAAATGGGAGCGCTACTATCAAGATAAGAAAAACAGGTTGTGCAATTTAGCTATAAATATCCCCTTCATAGCATTTAAAGTCAATTTTTCCCCGAACAGTGTTTCAAGTAAAACATAAGAATATATATAAATGCAGTTTCAAATTTAAAAAAAAAAAAAAAAAAATCGATGGAGCCATTTTCAAGAAAATAAGAAAATCCTCCCCCACCCTCCGAAGTACTCAGAAACTTATGACAGTAATTTTGGACTTTCGGTTAAGTGTTATACTTCAAACATGGAATGCTAGCAAAGCATTTACTTGTACTTTAATATTATAAAGGCGGTAGCACTGCCTCTACTGAATTGACAAAGTGGAAAGATTAACATTGCAGTTTCCCACGGAAAGCACCAAAACATACAGTTTCCAGAATTAATAGTCTTCTATGTGTGTGTGTAGATGGTATGCAAAGTTTAACGAAAATTGTTGGAACTAACAAATCTTAGGCTCTTTATCAAGTTTAAGCCCTAAAAAATTTTCATTTCTGAGATATTTTGTTGAAACACATAACCTACAAAACACACATACACTTACACGAGCGTGCACGTGCACGCGTGCAAACACAAAAATTAAAAATATTTTTTTCGACCACAGCGATTTCAAAACCGTTTTATTTTCGTTGTTCAAAAGTCAATTTGGAAAATGTGATGCGACCACAACATTTCCTTCTAAATTTCTAAAAGAAAAAAATAAAAGTATCAGAACCAAAGAATTATGAACTCCATGTAATAGTTGATAAAAACAGAGCTTTCACATGTTATTGCAAAAATTATTTAATTACTATAATTAGTTACTTAATAATTTATTGAAAAATTAGTAAGTTAATTAAAACAATAGTGAGCTATTTGACAAGAGAATGAAATGATACCTTTTCGTGAGGAAATTCAAGGACGTTCGTTCACAGGAGAGCACTAGACGAGTGTTACAAGAAGTGATGAAAAAACAAATTAGCGAAGTAAGTTAATAAATCGGAAACATTTTCCGTGGTAGCCTGCTTCATTTTGTGGTCATCGACCGGTTTCGGGTGTTCACCCATCTTCAAGATGCGTTTTTCAGACAGTGTGACAACACAGTCTTGCACAGAGTAAGTTTCATGTAAAACTGAATTTGCTTTGTGCAAGTCTGTGTTGTCACACTGTCTGAAAAACGCATTCTGAAGATAGGAGAACGCCCGAAACCGCTTGATGATCACAAATTGAGGCAGGATACCACGGATAATGTCTCCGATGCTTTCCAGCTCTGCGGAACCAACCATCGCAACAACTAAGTTAACAAATGTTTTTTTTATTTTCTCTTCCACTTTGTAAGAGATAGAATTGTGATTGTCAATTTTTAGAAACTTGAGTTTTCAACAGAAATTCATATTTCGAGGTCCCCAGAGTACGAAAAAATATTTTTTGGCAAATGGTCTCTATGTGTGCGTGTATGACAAAATATCTCCAAAATTGCAGAAACCTCAAACTGGTTTTTTGTTTCAGTTACGTACTGAAACGAAGCTTTCAGGCAGTGGACTTTAAAACAAAAGTTTTAACTTTTTTTTTTTTTTTTGAGGGTTCTGTACTGCGACCATTATTTTGATCTATTGTTCCTCCTCTGGTATGAGGATGAGCTGACTCATCTGCAGCACCATTTCCAGGTGAGCTTCCTAAGGAATCCCAAAATCCTGGAAGGGTCTAGGGTGGGCATTTCCTCTTCCCCCATCTGATAACGGCCCAGACTACTAAATCTTCTTTGAATGACGGCATTACAGTCTGTGAGGAAATGTATCGGAGTTTGCTCCTTATCTCCACAGAATCTGCATGTGCCATCATCTTCTAGGCCAAGCTTCCTCAGGTGTTCCTGAGTCTGGAGTGCCTCGTAAGGAAACCCGTAAGAATACGGATCCTGTTCTTACTCAGCCTGATCTTTCGACCTTTCCTGGTTATAACCACCCAGACAGACTTTGGCCTGCCTCAGTCCCGGCATGGTATTCCAGAGACGAGCTCTTTTTGCCACCTCCTCCTTCTTGATTTCTTCTAAGAGTACTTGGTCGCTGAGTCCACAAAAGGGCTCTGGCCCAATGAGAGGAGATTCAGCGCCTTATTTTGCCAGGGTATCGGCTCCCTCGTTGCCTTCCACGCCGACATGTCCCGGCACCCAATGTAGGGTAACTTTATTTCTTCTGCCTAGGTCATTGAGCTTACCTAGGCATTCCCATACCATTTTAGAACTCAGTGCACTAGTGATAACATAAGAACTCAGTGCTTTAATGGCCGCCTGACTATCGGATAGGATAACTATCTCCTGATTCCAATATCCACAGTCAAAGTTCAATTGAACACACCTTCCAATAGCGTGAATTTCCGCCTGAAAGATGCTAGGAAACCTACCCATGGTTCCGAGTGTTTGGTTCTAGGCCCAAATACTCCTGCCCCGATTCCTTTGAGGGTCAAATTTTAACTTTAAAAAGAACCGAAAAATGTTTTTTTTTTTGCTTCAGTTTTTCAAGATTTTCTCGAATCCGGCTCCAACGATTTTCTTTAAAATTCAATACACCATCTGCATACATTAATATATATCACATTTATTTTCAAAATTTTCACAAGTGAAAAAATTTATATTTGGGAGAGAGGGTATAGTAACGTTAAGTTTTCCACTAAAGTACCACTTCAGTAAAATGTATGGTACTATCACCTATATAATAAATACACATTACTAGCATTGTTAGAATTCTAAATTCTATGAAAATCGGTTAACCGAAAATTCTACAAGGTTCTATACAATTCTATTTAGGTTATTTCTTCTTTTTTTTTTTAGAATTTCCTCGAAAAATCCCTATGGCGCAACAGCCCAAGAAGGGCCAAGGCTTGCCAGATGGCGATTAGAATTGGGGGGCGTGTGGTAAGCACGCAGTAGTTCCCACGCCGTTTAGTCCGACCTTCGCTACCTAGGGCGCTACTAGCTGTAGCTTCCCACTTTTTATCACGATGCTGGGTCAACACCGACTTTGCCTTCACGGGAATCAAACCTTGAATTCTCGCACGAAAGGCGAGAGCGCTAGCCACTAGACCAACGCTAGCGCGTTCCTCGAAAACATTTATTTTATTTGAAACAATTTTCCGAAAAGAAAATGATTTAGTGGTACGATAAATTTTGGGCATTAAATTACAAATGTTTTATCGGGTTAATTAAATGTTATTTGGCCTTCTCTTTTGGACTAGAATTTAATCAGTTCTACTATCTGCTTGGATAAGTAGTTATCCCTGAGCATTTCTAAATTTAAGTCGAGACAAATAAGTCAAATTTGAAGTCAAAATAAAATTTGATCATTTTATTAATATAACCGTATTTTAACAGCAGTAAGTGTGTGAGAGTTTCAAACCAGAATTTTTTTATTGAAAAATAGGTATGATTACATTGACATTGACCTTATAAAGTTAGGTTAGGAATATTTGTTCTGATAATATTTAATTTATAATTGTTATTTTATAACAAATATTTAATTGAAAAAATGAAATTTATTTTTTATATTATTAACGATAGTTTATTACTTTTAATATATTTTCTAACCTTAAAATTTGTTAAATTTAAATAAGTTGGCAACATTGCGATTTCTTTTAATATCTTATGATTAAAAAAAATTGTTTTAATAAAAAGTGATTGTATGTACAACTTTATTTAGTAATTTTAATGGAACAATAATGTTCAACAGTATTCAATTGTTTAAAAAAAAAAAAAGATTTTCAAATATAAAATCAGGAGCTTTTCTTGATGTTAGTCAGGCTTTCGACAAAGTGTGGCACAATGGTCTCCTGTTCAAACTTCGGCAGATTCTGCCTGATGGGCACTATCGGCTGCTTAAAAGTTATCTGTCTGACCGATTCTTCACAGTACGTAATGGCGATCAATACTCAGCAGTGTTCCCCATTAGGGCAGGGGTGCCGCAGGGAAGTATTCTCGGACCGATACTACATTCTATTAGTACAATGGACATCCCAACATCTACTGACACACTGTTGGCTACATATGCAGACGACATAGCAATACTTTCAACTCACAAAGACGCCACCACTGCATCCTCACTCCTACAGGACCATTTAAATCTTATACAGGAACACTTCAAGCTTTGGAAAATCAAAATTAATGAAACAAAATGTACACATATGTAACATTCACCCTCAGACGATCAAACTGTCCGACTGTGTATATTAACGATACTCCTATACCACACGAAAAAGACATCCGATACCTTGGACTCTACCTAGATGGACGCTTGACTAGGAACACACACGTAACGAAAATTCGACAGTCAATGAAAACCAGATACTTCCTAGTAAAACGCTTACTTGACATAAGATCTAAATTAAACTTGAAAAACAAAGTTCAAATTTACAAATCAATAATAAGACCAATATGGACCTACGCACTACAACTCTGGGGAACTACCAATCCGACACACACTAAACGGATACAAGCCATACAGAACAAGATACTGCGAACAACCACACAATGCCCATACTATGTTTCTAATATGACGCTACATAGTGGCCTTCAAATCCCACTTGTACACGACTTACCACAACAACTTTACAAACGATTCTACAGCAAACTAGGAACACACACGAACCCGCACGCCACAAACCTGCCCTCCCTAACCATTCCTGGGAATCCTCCCAGAGTTTGAAGCGCCAGTGGCCAAGGGACCTCTTGCCACAGGAAAGAGGAGTAACAAGACCAGGAAGGGTGGCATTGGCCACCTCCTTCAAGCCACATTTATCTAAGCCCACATTTACTTATTGTATTATTACAGATTGTAAATATAAATAAACAAAACAAAAAATTCATAATTGATTTGAATGTTTGAAATTTTATAATTTATTTATTTTAGTATTATGAATAGAGTAGCTTATTAATCATAGATAAAGTTTTCTAAAGCGTTGTCGAGTTTTTGTTGAAATGTTAAAATTGATTTGAAAGTTTCACTAGTTTATTAATTAATTTTCATACTCAAACAACCTACGCATTATATAATTTTCTAGCCGTCTGAACACAAAACTGCTAATATCTTTAAAACTTTGTTGTTTTTTTTAAACTATTTTTGCTAATGACTAGCTAATTATAAATGGTAGTATTGATGATAAACAATGACCAGAACTGTTATAAGCAGCCTCTACACGGTCAATAATATTGTCAATATCAGTATTGACAATATAACCATCAATACTCGTGCTAACCACTATCAATATTTCATTACCTTACACGATCAATATTATTGTCAATACTTTTGTCAATAACTGTGCTCATTACTTACTATTTCTGCCACTAGGAGAGTGTATTTACGTGTTTATGCTCGTCATTTTGTTGGTTGTTTTTACCTTTAAAAATAAGTAATCGTTCAAAAGGTTGCGTAGCCATTATTTTGGCCCAAGGATAGTTAACTCTTAACCCTGCTCCTCACTTTAGTTAATATTGGATAGAAAACTCAAGGGGGACAGCTCTAATGTTTCTTATTTAAATTACTTCCATTATCTTTCACTTTTAATTATAATTCCTTTATAAAACATCGAAAATAAACATTATCCTAATAATATATTCAATAAAATATAATAATACTGGTAATTTTTAGATACATTTATTTTTTATTAACACCTTAGAAGGTAAAATACTAAATCTTTATCTAACTTTCCACCAAAATCAGGCATAAACAAGGAAAATTGTTTGATTGACTTTTCATGTACACATGTAGTGATTTAATATGCCTACCATTCGGAAGGAAAGTTAGAAGCCTATTTTCTCTCTATATTAAACAGCATGGCATATAAAAACCCTTTTTGAAACAAAAAGTTAAATTAACTGCGAAACATTCATACGATTTTTCTAATAGTGCAATTGTCAGAGTTCAAACTGAAATGTTTTCTTAAAATGGAAATTTTAAATTAATTGGGGTGTCAACTTTAATATATTATAGGAGATGTTCATTACATAGCCTATTTTGTCCATTATAACTGAAAATAGAATTATTATAAACATTTAACCTATTATAATAGTATCGCTTTTGTTTTGTACAGGTTAGCTTCAACGTTCGATAAAACTATTGAACTGAGTATTGATGGAAATATTGGCGCCGCCCCTACACCAATAATATTGTCGATATCCCCTCCAATTCACAGTATTGATAGAAAATCTGAATTTCATCAATACTCTTGTCAATACTGACCACCAATACATTTTTTTCACCTTACACGATCAATATTATTGTCAATACTCTAAAGTATTGTCAATATTATTGATCGTGTAGAGGCCGCTATACATACGAGTATATATCATGGTTGAAAGTTTAGACGTTCTTAATTCTTATATTGAATGCTACAGTTAAGGTATAAAAATACCCACTTTAATTCCTGCTTTCCCAAATTCATTCTATTAAAATTTGGTCTTACCACTTGCTTTACTCAAATTTAATACGATATTATTAACAAATTTTCTTTAAAAATTGTAATGTTTACACGTTTAATATTTTGTTAATCTGTATTTATTGATTACAATTGAGTAAAGATCCGGCGTTAATCGAATCCAGTATCACAAAAAATAAACCTCAGCTTTGCTGTCCGCGCATCTAGCCCATTCAGCTATCGTGGCACCTAAATATTTATGTGTAAATAGTATCTATTCTAAAAGTACTTATATTATCTACTTACATAAATGCATATTTTTTTGAAAATTGTACCAGGAAGATTGATTATGGTGAAATTCTGTGGAAGCTATATAACGGATGTGAGGTGTAGTGGAAGAAACAAATGAGAAAGAAATCAAAGAAAATAAGAATTTTGAAAAATAGTTTAGTGAAATAATTTTGTTAATTTTAAGCTAGTTCAAATAGTTATTTTAGTGAAGGGGAAAGAGCCAGGTACTCTAATTTAGGTCAATGCTACTGAAGAGACAAAGGGACAAGAAACGTTAGGATAAGACAATACACTCCCTCCAGACATACCAGCATTATTTGAAAAGATTTGTACTAACAAGAGAAGGCTTCTTTCAAGACAGTCTGTATTAGACATTGAACTAGAACACTTGATTCAGGAATCACTATCTTAAATTCAGTACCAGTTATAGAGTTTAGCATTTATTCTAGATAAACAATTGATTTAATAAGCATACAGTTGTAATATTGTAAAGTATTTAAATTCTTTTAGAAATTAATATATTTATTTCAAAAACAGTGGTGATCTCTTGATTATTTCTTAATACTTCTATCTCTATCTCAAACATACACACAAGCCCTTTAAAAAACCGCTCAAGCTACTACTACCACAAATACACTATCACCAACTACATTTCAGAGGAGGAGCGATTGGGTTTAAGAGAAACAAACTAGTATCATGCTGAACACTGAACATAGTGGAAGAATTCACACAAATTGCAAGGACTTTACACATATATTAGAAATTAGTTAGCGAGTGATATATATAGATGAGAAAGGTAGTAATAGGTTGCTGACTCGTTGTTAATTGGTCGTAAACTGTTGTAAAAACTGTCCCCTTTTTAGGGCTAGCTCGGCTATATATATATACAGTCTTCCACTCTAGTCTGGCCTAAGTAACGAGTAACTAGATTGTCAGTTTTGTATTTTTGTCTTTGCTTTTCGGATCTTATTACAAGCAACGTTAAACTTCTCTCTAAACTGCCATTTCAGTGCAACATATAAAACCAACCTAATATTAAGAAGTTTCATTAAATTTTTAATGTATAGATTATATAGTACAAGTGTACATATAGTTATAGTGTAAGGAAATAATTGGTGAGAAGGTGGGAGGTAGGAATGAGAAATGGTTTGATGAGGAATGTAGTAGACTGATGTTAGAAAAAAGAAATGAACTAAGAATGATGATGTTAAAAGAAGGAACTAGGAGGAAATAAACAGCGTTACAGCGAAAGTAGAAAAGCTGCTAAAAAGATGTTATATAAAAAGAAAAAAGAGTACTTGAAGAAGTAAATTGAACAAATAGAAGAGTTAAACGGAAATGACGAAATAAGTAAATTTTATTGTGCGATCAAAGGAAGCAGCAAACCTAGAATGGATTCTTCTGAGGACGTGAGTGGCAAGGTTAAAGAGGAAAAATATGGAATTATGGATAAATGGAGGATACATTTTATATAAGGCACTCAATATAAGGAATAAAAGTATATTGAATCAATTGGATTCTCCAACTTCTTATTAAATTTAATGACAACAGTTGATGCCCTTGTGGTGAGTGAAATTAAGAAGGCAATTGATCAATTTAAAAGTAACAAGGCGCCTGGCCAGGATATACTGGTAGCTGAACTCTTTAAATGTCGTGGCCCTGAAATTGTACGTCAAATGCAGGTCTTCTTAGCAGAAATGTGAGAAAAAGGAATGTATGCCTAGACAATGAAGTAACAGTTTAATTTGCCCAATATACAAGAAAAGGGATAAGAATCGATGTAAGAGTTATCGTAAAAATTTCCTTACTAGTATAGCCTATTAAATATTCTCTAATGCAGTATTAAAAAGATTAAATGTATATGGCGAAAAGATAATTGGGAAGTACAAAAATGGCTACCGAAATGGTTAAAAGTACATCCGACCAGATTTTTATAATGAGGCAAAAGCTAGAAAAAAAGTTGATGAATATAAAACAGACCTGCACTTCTTTTTGTGGTCTTCCAGCAAGCCTTTGACAGCATTGATAGAATGTCTTGATGAAACTTTACATTACATTAAAATCCCTTCAAAGTTTTAAGATATCAGCGATCTTATCTGTACCAAAGTTCTTGTAGGTCTCCTAGTAACTCTATAGAGTGAAACAAGGTGATGCTCTCCCTGTAACGTTTTTCAACTTAGTCTGCACTCTGGAATAATGAAATTGAAGTGTCCGGTGAAGTTACACACAAGTCAAAAAAAATATGGGCATGTATGGATGATGTTTATCTTGTAGCTAGAAGCTTATGTGATATCACACGTCAGATTATTTTATTATTAGACCGGGTGCCTGGCGGCATGGAACCTAAGCCAATATGGCTTTTATCTACCAAATTGTAGCAATTGTTTATCCCCCCGATGCCCCCCATATCGTCCCCTTAAATAGTCTCCATTAGTAGCCTACTAGTCAGTCTCCAATATCCCAGGATATCCTTTAACTCCAACTTGCCCAAGCAATCCTGCGAGAGAGGTGCCCTCCTAAACACGCTAAACCTAGTACCAGCGAAACGGGGGCACTGACATAGATAGTGACACACCGTTTCCCTGACGAAATGGGACTAGACTATGTTAAACAAGTGACTGACACCCAGGTGGGTCCAGTCACTACCCCCACAAAGGTGCTCAGACCTGTCCTGCTGAGGCACAGGAGAAAAGCCGAAACTCCCTGCTTCATTCCTTTTATAAATTTTTTAGCTTGGAGGCACCCCTGCGTGTGCCCCCAGCATTTCTCCAAGACTCTCGTCTCCCAAAGTCTAATCTGCTTGTCGCGAAACCTCTTAGTGACGGCAGGGGCTGGTTCAGGACCACAAAATGGTAATGATGATCCCTCCCTAGCCAGCTGATCCGCCTTCTCATTGTCCTCTATTCCCGCATGTCCAGGTATCCATTAGAGACGCACCTTACCCCTCCGAGCCAAGGCGTTAAGCCTTCTACAAGTCAGATTAGTTCCCTGCTAACCGCAAGAAACGCCAAGTCGTATTTTCAAACGAAGCCAGCCAAGGGTTGGGGATGAACTATCGTCCTGCTTCCTCTACCACAGGTGGTCTATATTGTAGGAAAAAAGGGCAGTGAATGCACCATTCTATCACCATCTTCAAGAGTGAAGACACCATCCGTGCTACTAGCCAACAACAAACATCCAGTCTACTACCCACCACACACTTGCCTATCTCTCATTCTATCTCTTTAAACTGCCACTACCCCTACAAGCGGACGAGAAATGGTGACTGAGCTGTTTAAGCAAATCAAGGAAAAGAAATAGGTTTAATAATTAGTGACTTTAAGATAAAATACATGCATGTCACTTTGAATAAGGAAGCGACCAACACTCAACCACTGACAATCGTTAATTATAAGTTTGACAATTAAAGAGTTCAAAACTTCATGTACTAAAAGCTTCACGGGCTAACTATGGAAAATGTCCTCGGAGATAAATTGGAAAATAATGACAGGTAACCGAGCCTATTTTGTGAATATTGAATTGCTTAACTCGTCCTTCCCATTGGCGGTTCTGGAAGTCCCGTGTGAAAGATGCTTTTTTTTTTTTTTTTCCTACAGTAGAATGTAAATAGTAGTCGTTAAAAAAAAGATCAAAAAATTCAAAGTGGATGTTGATTAAAGAGGTAGAATTTTAAAGCTTAAACATAATAATGTTCTTAAATGGAATTTTAATATTTTTTTTTGTTTTTACTTTTAATTTCATATTTCACTGAAGTCTAGAATTAATAATCTTAACGATCTATTATAAAAACTGTGTGCCATAACTTTTCTCTTTCATAACTAAAGTTGGTTGGAAATGGGCGGGGAAAAAACAATAATAAGAAAAAGAAAAAAGAAAATAAAGTCCTATTTTTTTTTCAAAATGAAATGTCATTTTGTGCAATTTATTAATATAATAATGCACAATGAATAATAATTTCTCCACTAAATTATTTTCCCAAAGGAGAATAGTATAGAGAATTAGCTGTGAAAACTTTCAAGTGAACTGTAGCAAGCAGCAATCTGCTATGGATGGCCCCGGTTATTAGATGACTTACTATCCGGTTGAATTAATAAAGTGTCTTGGTTGAAAGTTAATCAAGTTTCTTGACAAAACTTATTAATAAAGTATGTACTAAAGTTGTTTAAAAGATTTCATTTCTATCCAACAATTAGGAATTTGTGAAATAGAAAAGACAAAAAAAAGGCCAGAATCTATAAGAATGAAAAAAGATTACTTTCACTATTTTAAAAATTTACTTAAATAGAATAATTTTAATTATAATTTTAGTTTTATTTTCAATTTTATTAGGCTAGAATGTACTAATATTTTTTCTTTTATGATTGTGTTCTTGTTAAATGCCAAATTTTTGTATGGTTGCGTGATTTGCTCTAATTAGTAATTGGAAATTTACAAATTTATTTAACCCAGGTTGATGTTTGATCGTGATAAAACCTTAAAAAACACCTTTTTTTCTAGTAAAGAATTAAACATTTAATGATCGTAGTGATATATGTGATGTTATAGCATGAGAAAAGCTTATATCTAAAATTAGAAGTTCAATGACTGTTTATGATATGATGCAATCTGCTAGAGTTGAGCTATTTATTGTAAACGGCCCGTCAGTGTTTTATATGAAGAAAAGGAAATGACAGCTTTTTTACAAGGAGAAAGAAATATAAATCTAACTCTTGTTTAGCTGGGTTCCCCAGATCAAGTTTGAATATCCAGCGATTTTTGTGAGATAATTTGTTCCACATACCTTACAGATTCTAAAAACATTTTTTCTTATTTCTCAAAAACGATGATACGAACACTCAATTTTGAAAATTTGACATAATCCCAGTACTTGCTTATGCAGCTCTAAGGTGAAAGTAAAAAGAAAAGAGATGCATCAAACTCCTGGCATAGAGACAGATGTTCCATTGTCCCAAGAAAGTATTTTGGGAGGGGGGCGCATCAACCTCTAAGGTCATTAGCGCCCCTCATTTGTTTCGTTCTCCAACCGGTCCGTACGAGCTAGGATGGCACATATTCAACCTTTTTTTTTTTTTTTTCTGTGAGGAGGAAAAAATGCCTGCGCACCTTCCGACTGCGTCGGGTGTGTGCGGCGCCCCCACTAAAAAACCCCCTCATCCAAACGGGCGTAGTCTCCGACCCGGAACCGCCTCACGGCATTACTTCGGGTGGACGCCCCATAACTTCTTCTCATCTACCTGCCTACACCATGCCTTTCCAAATCTCTTCTTTTCTTTATTAAAATTGTGTGTACCGTATTCGTGATATAGTTCCAATTATTAACCTCCATTAACATCTTTTCTGATAAATTATCTGGGGAGAACTGTCCAACGGTCTCGTGGAGGTTTGCTCTGCTTTCTCTCCATTTAACGCATTCAAAAGAAGTATGGAAAGCATCATCGGTTGTTGAATCACCGTATATGCAAGCTCCGGAGTTCCTTTTGCCTATACGTTGGAGATAGGCAGCAAAATACCCATGTCCAGAGAGGAGCTGGGTCAAATAAAAATCTACTTCGCCATGCTTCCTTGAGGCCCAGATGACGGGATTAGGAATGATTCTGGCGGTCCATTTGCCACGGTTTTCATCTCTCCATCGCGTCCTCCATGCTTCATTGAGCCAAACAGCAGCCTGCTTCTTGGCCTCGGAGCCTTCCAGGCCTCGCTGGTAAATATACCTGATCTGCCTTGCTCTTGCCATCAAGTCTATCGGCACAACTCCTGCAATTACCATAGCCGCTACCCCTGAGACCGTTCGGTACGCACTGGTAATCCTTAGGGCTCCACGCCTCTGAACTCTGAGCAATATTTTCTGGTACCTGGCGATTTCCATCTTCTCGGCCCAAATCTCACAGCCGTACAACATAATTGAATTCAACCTTTGTGGCATCCAAATCAATGCCTTGCCTAGCAAGGAATGGAGGAGCCCAAGGTTATTGAACATAATATCACACATCCCCTCTTATTTCATCGGTTATGTCGACGAGGGTGACTGTGGATCTTTTGTTGTGCCATCCCTTTTTTAATTGATTTTTTATTTATTTAGTTATTATGAGTATTTAACAATTACATGTATATAATAAATTAATTTAAAAGTTCTGGATCTATCTGCATCTTATAAATGTGGATCTTTTTGCATGCAGATAAATAACGAATTTTATATATTGTAAGCAAGAAACTATCATGAAGTATCTATGTAACCTATCTTAAAGAACTATTTGTTTGCTGTAAACTATTTTATTTAGGTGTGCAGTACTTTTAACAAATATTCCTCCACACACTCTTAAGTGAACTAATCCTAGTGTTAAACGTAATAAAAGAGATTACTATTAAATTAGGAAATTATGGTGGGACTGAAAAAGCTGTCAATTTCTTAGGCATTTTCATAGATTCAAAACTGAACTGGACAGATCAAGTTAATAATGTCATGGGTAAAGTGTCTCGTGGAATCTATGTCTTGCGAAAATTAAGAATGTCGGTTGACTTGGAAGCTTTAAAGTTGGCATATTTTGCGTATGTTCATAGCCATTTGTGCTATGGTACTATAATTGGGGGTAATGCTGCCGAATGTAAAAAAATCTTTAGGTTACAAAAGAAGGCAATTAGAGTCACTTTGGGTTTAGACTCGAAAGTATCTTGTCGTTCTTTGTTTAAGAAATTGAACATAATGACACTACCAGCCATATTTATTTTTCAATGCCTCGTCTACGTAAAGTGCAATGAAGGCCAATTTATATGTTTTTCGCAAGTTCATGATCACTTCACCAGAAAGCGCAATAATCTTGTCCAGAGTAGAAACAGGTTGACAAAAGTTCGTACCAGCTTCAATAGTTTGTCCATCTCGCTTTATAATTATTTACCAGCGAATATAAAAAATAATACTTTGAAGTGTTTCAAAGCTAGTGTTAAAAAACTGTTATTAGCTCACTCGCTGTATGAGATACAGGAATATTTTAAAATTAAGTTTTTGTCTTGACAATTATGTGAATTTAAATTATATTCTAACTTGACCTTGCCAATAAGGATGTATTGATCTTTTTTTCTGGCAAAAATAAATAAATAAAATAAATAATAGGGTTGAAATGCTTTTATAAAATTTCTTTCAACCCCGAAATAAAAAAACCTAAACTAAACATTCACTCTAACATTCTCGCCAATAAATACATTCACACATAAAAGCATTCTCGCCAATAAATACATTCTCGCCAATAAATACATTCTCGCTAATAAATAAAACCAAAATAATAATTACATTCACGCTAATATATACATTCATACGAGGGGAATGTACTCGACGTTCCTTTCCCATAACATAAAAAAGAACGAATTGGGTGAAGTACTCGATATTTCTTCACCCAAGTCTAATTAACCTACTCTAACTACTAACTTAAATATTTCTATACAAATTAATATCCTTTAAAAAATCAAATAGCCTCTTTATATAAGGAAAGAAAGTATGATTATTTTTATTAAAATGTATGAGTTATTTGTAATAATATCTTTTGTTGAATATAATATATATTATTAATTTTGGAATATTTTTCCTATAAAATTTATTCTAGAGGAAGTTCTTTGCCGTTAGATTTTGCAGTAAACTGTAATTTCAATATACTGTTCCATCATCTATATTTATTATTATTTCTATTGTTATATTTCCATCAATATTTTGTACACTTCCATCACCAGTGATTCCCATCATTCATTATTTCTATCAATACATTTCCTTCATCTATCATTCGCTATTACCTTCAATATTTTCAACATTTCCATCACCTACCACTCATTATTTCTATCAATATACTGCAAATTCTATCATCTACTGTTCTGTATTTCCATCAATACTTTGTACATTTCCATCAGCAGTGGATTCCAATCATTCATTATTTCTATCAATACATTTCCATCATCTAACATTCGCTATTTCCTTCATATTCCATCATCTACCATTCATTATTTCCATCAATACATTTCCATCATCTATCATTCGCTATTTCCTTTAATATTTTCAACATTTCCATCATCTACCACTCATTATTTCTATTAATATATTGCAGATTCTATCATCTACTGTTCTGTATTTCCATCAATATTTTGTACATTTCCATCACCAATGATTCCCATCATTCATTATTTCCATCATTCGCTATTTCCTTCAATATTTTCAACATTTCCATCATCTACCACTCATTATTTCTATCAATATATTGTACATTTCATCACCTACTAAGTTCTATATTTCCATCAATATTGTACATTTTCATCATCTACTTTGTATATTTCCAATCAATATTTTGAACTGTTCCATACATATTAAAATAATTAAGTTTATTCTAAAAATTCTAAATTTGTAGATTTTTTTTTCAATTCTTGGCTGAGAAATGAGAAGAACTTTGTGAGACGGATATTTTATTTTTTCATCTCTAGTCAAATAAATTTTTGTAACTTATTTTTTTTTTTTTTTTTTTTTGACTTTCAGAGCTACAGTAATTAAGCATCAGAAATGTTTAACGGGAAATTGTATGTTAGGGGACTGTTTTGCTGTTATAACTGTTGAGAACACTAATGATTAAGAGTATAACAATTCCCTAGGAGACATTTCTAGCACATACATTCTGATTAGTGGATGACAAATGAATTACAGTTATGAATTATTGCCCGTACAACCCACAAACACACATGAGACGGCTAGCTTAATGAATTGTCATAGCAAAAATTAACAAAGAGATGGTTAACCAGTGGTCGTCTAAACTATTTGTTATTTTCAAAGATGAATTTGCTTTGTAAATTACTTTTATTTTATGCAAATGTCCACTTTGCTTTGCTTGAATTTTAAATAAGAATTAATTTGCAACATTTCCAGTTTTTTTCTCTCTCTCTCGTCATCATGACACTATTCCGCAGGACTACGCAGGCAATGAGTTTAAAGAGAAAACTTTTAAAAATAATAATGGTTTGAAACACACCCTTTCTTTTACCGCAATTTTCACAATACTGATTATTCTAGGACGGGTGGGCCTGTGTCGGGTTTGGCATCCCGGCACGTATGTGAAAGTTTGTGTGAATGTGGATAGGTTTAGAATCTTCATAGAGTGTGAGGAATATAGAGTACTTTACTCTCTTGTAAATAGACGTATGTGAGAAGCGTAATTTTGTTTTAATGGATAAATGTATTTATAAGGATGAATGTATTTATAAGGATGAATGTATTTATAAGAATGATTGAATTTATAAGGATGAATGTATTTATAAGGATGCATGTTGTTTTTATAAGAATGAATGGATTTGTAAGGATGCATGTTGCTTTTATCAGAATGAATGTATTTATAAGGATACGTGTTCTTTTTATATATAGAGTGTTTATTAAAAGGTAAAGTGTCTATTTAATATAGTTCAGGTGCAAAGACCATTGATGTTATGCACCTTTCAAAATAAAAATTAAAAAAAACAAAAAATAAACAATACTGATTAGCAAATTTCCTTAAAACTAGAATCCTTACTAACTGTTTAGTTACCCTTAATTTGTAACAGATGGTGAAACCATATATTGCACTATAGAGTACACCTAAAACAGGAACCCATGTCATCACCTTTTTAGGTAACATCTTGCTGTTCTTCCTTCGAACATGACCATACCAACTCAGTTGCTGGGTTATGGTTATAAGTGCTATTTACAGAGGTAATACTTTCTTCAAAAACGTCGTTGTATAAAGTTTAGATTCTTCTATGCATGTAAATTGAAGGCAACTAAACATCTTCTTTATTTTTCTGGATTTTTTTAAGGTTCACAACAGCTATGGTCCTTTGCACCTGTTTCTAATCTGTAAGGATTCATCCGGGATGCATATCCATACCCACAAGTCTAACAATTTCTACAGCAAACCCACAATCTAGGTCAAATCATATTCCTCTTATCACTTATAAAATAAATACCTATACACAAGACACTAGCAAACAACTAAACACATACATATGTACAGCTAATTTCACAAGATGAACCTCCCTAAGATATTCGAAAGTCTTATTGATATTGCCCTCATAGTCTCCTAAGATTGGTCGGCAAATTTACCTTTCCGCGCGTTTACATAATTCGAACATTCCAATAGAATATACGGGACCGTTAATGTCGTATTGCAAGCGCTGCATACGCTAAAGGGTCACTTCGGAATATGTGGCTGTGTTTATAATCCGGCCGAGCAGCCAGCGATATAATACGATATAAATAGGCCCGGAGATACCTATGCCCTATTGCTAGTCTAAAGTAGGCAACCGCCTCGCTTCTGGGTAGGTTGTGGAGTACACGAACTTCTGGCATGTTCAGGGTTCAGATATTTTTTCTACCTCCTGCCTTAGGTTTTCTTTTTGGATCCTCTTTGTCACGTTGAACTTTACTGTAATCGCTAGTCCCTCCCCCCCCCCTCGAATATTATGAGATTCACTTGAGTCAATGAAAAATGCCTCTCTCCCAAGGCCGTTTATTGTTGAAGTCTTTTGAGGGCCAGTTTGATGTAAAGTATTTGCAGTTATTGTTAATTTAGCCATAATTATTAAAATAAAAAGCTTCTTGGTTTTCATTAAAAAAAAAACCTAACAAAAATGAAGTTTTTAATGAAATTTTTGTTTGAATTTTTGATATTACATTTTTAAAAACTATACTACTAATATACCAGAATGATAAAATCATAAAAATAATTCCAAAAATTAGTAAGAAATATGACTAATAAATTTATAACCTTCAAACTGAACTGAAATCGTATTAGAATTAAAGTAAATACCCAACAAAAAATTGTATTTTATTATTTCCTTTGTTATAAAATAATGTAATTACACACGCAATGCGACAAAAATGACTAAGCAAAGAGCAGTATGTGTGTATGTGTGTGTGTGCGTGTGGCGATCATGGACAATGTTACTGGATCGTCTATTTGTGTATAGGGTTGAACTCGTTGGATGTTGGGAAAAGCTTTGGGTAATTTATTTGTGTTTTGGTAGGAGGGTTCGTTGCTAAGCTTTTGTTGGACGGTACCCCACCCACTCTCTCTCTCGCCAACTAGTTCCTCACTCATCTCAAAGCAAACCGAGTTAAAACATTGCAAACAGTTCCATCAACACACACTGCCCTCTTCAACAGTTTACAAACACACTGCCTTACAAACACTGAATACCCACATACATACGGCACACAAAACACAAACACATATACATAGTGTTCTTCTCAGTCATCCTAACTGTAGACACACATATCACTCACTTCTGCGGGAATATTAGCCTAGACAGACCGCACCCTTAAAAAACTAACACCGTTTGATATTAAGAGAAATAGTGTGCATTTTAACCGCATTTACTTTCATGTTTTTTTTTTGTTTTTTTTATTTGAAGTTTTAACAAAACCTTGAACTTTTTTCAGAGAAAGAAATGTAGAAAATATTTAAAATAATTCATCAGTGGCTCTAACAAATTTATTTAGGACAATTTTCAATATTTAGCGCTTATCTGGGGTCGATTTTGAAATTGATGTAACCTTTAACAATAGATCTTGCAGATGTGGTAATGAGAATGAATAAGGAGTAAAATAAGTCCATCTATAAGGTAGGAGACAGTAGATCTACCCCTTGGGAGAATGTGACTCTTAAAATATTCCTAATATTAATTATTTCGCGTATGATCAAGCTGCATGAGACTTTTTGATAGGTTTTGTATTGTGTTGTTGTTTGTAATTAATAAGATTTTGGCGTTAAGCGTTTCAAGGCAATTTTTAGTTGCATAGTCAATAACTTAACTCGTTCTGATATAACATAGACATGCATAAGTTATTACAATGAATATAACTCTCATATTTAGTTATAGAAAACAGAATTAGGTAACTCTAATTTATATAATATTAACCAAAATAAAGCGAGATATTTTTATTACACTCAACATGGGAACCGAAAGATTTTATTTGGTCAAAATCATCTAAGAATGATGATGTTCAACTCTGAAGGCTACGAGCGTTAATGAAGGAAATAGAAGCGTATTTACCAGTGCAAGATCCTTGTAAAAGGTATGCATTTTTTATTTTTTTCATATATTGCTGAGTTACGATAGCAATATTTAATGGTTGGAGATGGTGAATTGAGTAACCCACAACTGGCACTGTACTCACAATGTATATTTCACGATTTACTTAGTGATAGAGAAGAGTATAGAGTGTGACTGAGCGTGTGAGGAATGATGATATTGGCGGTATTTCAGATTGATAGCATACGATGATATAAATGGCTTGTTAGAACTCTTTGCTAATATGGCTACCTTGGTAAACTATTTGATCATGAGATTTGTTAACTCTTCAAAATGGATCTGATCACTGTTCCTACACTACAGGATTCCTAGGGTTTAAAAGCAGTTGGGGGTTTGGGAATATTTAGGGAGTTTATCAAGGAAGTGTTGGGGATAAAAGAGAGGGAAGTGTGGGTAGTGTAAGTAGGTTAGTATAGTGGTTAGTACCTGATTAGAGTTAGTTAGGAACGGGGGGATCGAATATTGAGAAGCTCACCCCGGGAAATTTTAGTTAGGAGTAACTAAGTAGTGTGAAAGTATTTATTGGAATGCGTGTATTTATTGGGATGTGTGGGTTAGGTTAAGGACTGTAAGGGATTAGTGAGTTTTATAGGGTTGGGTTGATTACGGAAGACCTACCTCACCTGGAATGGTACGGCAAGTCCAAGCGGGTGCCAGGAGGTTGAGGTGAAACCGTAGGAATTATATGTAATTCCGGGCCTGTGATCATTCTGGGCCTTTAAGCGGTGGGGAGTTATCCCCTCTGTCACAATGGTACCACGGGATCGTGAGACAGCCCGCCGAAGTTCTGTCTCCGGGCTCACGAGTTGAGGAAAGGTTTCGTGATGGTCGAGGTTTTGCAATGATGATAGTAGTGTCCCCGTGCTAGTTGAGAGATGGGCTGGTTTGGAGTATCTACGGGGTCCAGATACGCCAGCTCATGATTCTGCTCTCTTCGATCACATATTCTTACCCTACAAAGTTTATCTGGTGACCATACTTTAAGCCCTCAGATTTTCAGCTTTTTATCTCTGTTTCTCCTCACTCTTGGTAAGAGCTCGTGACAGTTTAGTGAATACATGGCCGTAAAAATTGAAGCTCATACGCCAATGCATTGCATTGGCCATGACAGAGGGTGTAATGCGTAGTTGAAGAGCTCTTCGTGACATAATGGCAGCGCCTCGGTAACTGCTAGTGGAACTATCAGGAGTCCAGGTTTTGCATGGCGAATTTGCGATCATGACCATTTTTTTCAAAATTGTTCTTTAACCGGAAATACGTATTTTTAACAAAAAAAGGTAACAAAAAAATTTTTTAGCAAATAGTCAATAATATGTGTGTGTGTGTGTGTGTGTGTGTGTGTGTGTGTGTGTGTATTTGCAAACGGAATAAGCAAAAACGAAAAACTGGAGATAATAGTAAATTTGCTATGCAAAACCTGGACTCAGTAGCCATATCGAGGCGCTGCCATTATGTCTCCAAGTACACTTCAACTACGCATTACACCTACTGTCACGCCCAATGCATTTATTGGCAAATAAGCTTCAACTTGGACGTTTGATTTAGATTTGATTTTCGGTTTAGTTCATCCCCCAAGGAAATCCTCAAGATTTCGGCCAAAATTCGACAATCAAAATTGAAACTTTACACAATTTTCCCGATTTTCCCTAAAACTATCTATATATTTTCTTTAAAGTTAGAGATCCATTTACTGTAATTTGAAATACATTCTTCGGGAAAATAGATTTTATAATAGCCCCACTAAAAAATTGGTTCAAATTTGAAAAAAAAAATTTTCAAATAAACTGCATTAAGAGAAACTCATATGAATGAATCACACCAGTTTTCAATGATGCAAACAACTAGATGGTAACTCAAGATGTGGCAATCTGATTGGCTCTCTTTGATTATTACCCAACTTTAAAGCCTAATAAATTACACACAGTATATAACTTGTATTTATGGTTCGATATAATTTGAAGTGAATGTAGGTATTCTAATTTTTTTTTTTTTTTAAGCAACAAGTGGATATTAAAAAATGACAACAAAAGAAGATGCTATTTCTCTTTCAAATTTCCGCGGCCATTGTCATGTAAAATAATTAGGTCTTCGGGTTGAAACTGCATCAGTGGTTTGGTTATAAATCGACGTTCACATATTATTCCGACATCCGATCAGTTTCAGTGAAGAAGTGTTTTGTTTTCAAAAATATCTCTACCGTATAAAGAATACTCCAGAATTGCTTCAATTATTACAAAAATATTATCCACAAAAACGTGGTGCATTATTAAAATCAGTATTTGGTTTTTGCCAAATTTAATGATTATTAGTTCTAACATTTTGTTTGTATTAAAAAAAAAAAAAAAAAAAAGGAATGGGATTAGTTCCGGTGATTGTAAGCTAGACTTGCATGCGGAGTTCTCGCTCTCGAAAGTCCTAGGAGCCTATACATCTAAATGTCCGTCTGCAACAAGGGCACACTGCATGGAGGCCACTGTATTGGTATCGTTTTATGGATACCGGAAGTCGAAGTGAGGAGTAAGTGTTGTTAGTTAGAGAGATTAGAGAATTGGTATTCGAAATACGAACTACTGATTTATGAAAATAAACTATATTTTAACAAATAATTTAAAGTGTATTGAAACAGAAAAACTAAGATGCACAATTGTAAATGAATATAAGAATTATGAAATGAATAGAAAATATTAAAGAAGCAGTGTTAAAACCTTAAATAGGGACGCGCTCGCGATGTGTGATGGTGCTTCTGATCTGGAACTGATGTGAACTTCTTTCGTACTGGCACTTAACTGATTGATAACTCGAACTTAACTGATCGATAACCGTACTTAACTGATCTATAACTTGTACTTAACTGATGTATAACTCGTACTTAACTGATCTGGAACTCCAGTGGGGCGACGTTTATATTTGCCTCACTCACACATCGGCTGATGTGTAAGTACGTGCCACACTAAGACATCTCTCGTAGTATATTGACCCTAGGGGAGGTCAGTAGTTAACAAAGGCGGTTTTGGCCGGGGTGGCGACGCTTTGTTAACAGATGGTGGCCAGGTGGCCTCTTGAGTGTACATTGACCCTTGTATGAAGGAAATACAAAAAGGGTTTTGCCGCGGCTCTCTTGACTGTATATTGGCCCCTGTTTGAAAGGGTTTTGCCGCGGTTCTTGACCTGCAGATAGCGGCTGGCTGGATTCTTTTCCATTTTCCAACCACTAGTTATACTTTTTAGATTTATTTAAAAATTATATCTTCTTTCTTCTTCTTGCCATCACATCACACCACATTAATCGAGAAGGCATGGACATTAACGGACAAAGCCTTAAAAAAAATAATTAAAATATAAATATAAAGTTATAAGTATCACTGATAACTATATCCTGAATCAAATTTATCAAATGGCAATTAGAAGTATAAAAAATTAAATGGTAACATATTTCTTGTTAATTTATTTTTAATAAGCTCTTTTTAAAATCTTATTAATGAACTGTTCTCTGGGAAAAAGAAGTTTTTATAGAAATTTATTTAAAAAATCACTTTTATTGATTAGAAAATATGCAGGAATTGACCAATATGGGTGTCCCAACAATATCCATCAATTTAATATCCATCTTCTATAATTTTCATTTGTGTGTTCACTAAATAATCTGCTTTGCGCTTCATTAATGTTTATTCATTCCTTTCCCTTTATTTTGTTTCAAACAACAAAATCATTCTAAACCGTTTTTTTTTTTTCATTTTTTTTAAAATTAATGGCGAACATAAACGAAATTAAAAAATCTGCTATGAAACACTCATACAATTTTTCTCTCACAAATTTTATAGTTAGTATAAAACCAAATTTAATGAAATTCGTCGATGTTTTTATGGAGAAAAATTGCAAAAACTATACAGTAAAAACACATTTTTATAAAACTCAAAATTTTTGGCAATTTATTTATTTCTAATTAATTTTGTTTAGATGGTAGAATGGTATAATCAACTAAGGTAGCACATTAACAGGAAAACATAACCTTGCCGCTCCCCCCCCCCCGACATTTTTCCCCTTGACTTACTTTACTCGCAAAATGTTTCAAAGAAATTTCTAGCTCTTTATAAGGTCGTTCATAGATATATAGTTTAAAGAAAACTCATTACAGAAACAATATAACGGCCAGAGAGAGAACACACCCGACCGAAAGAAAACAGGGTCTCTCTGGTATACTCTGACTTAAGCCGGCTAAGTGGGAAAACATGTAATAAAGCCAGTGGGAATCTATATAGAGAGCTATCTATCAGCTTCAACCATACATCGCAACGTGTCATAGTTTCTACTCTCACCCTTTAATTCTTAAAATCATTACAAGGCCCAGTGCGTTTGTGTAGACTTATAGCTATATATAACAGTGTCTTCATATTCCACCCCCGTTTTTTTTGTTAATTATTCAAACCTAATTTTCTCTCCTCATCACTCCATTAACAAACTAAAAAATACTTTTCAGTAAAAACGCACTTCCAGTCATCCGATTTTCTTCAAACTCGGAATATCAACAACATATTTAATTCTAATGAATATTATTTAAATGATAGAATTGTGTAATAAAACGGAAATAGCAGTTTAAAGGAAAACCTAACCCTACCCTCCAACCCAAAATTGCTGTTAAATGCATTTTCCCGGTGAAATGTTTCAAATAAAATTTGTAGAACATTGTAAACATACATAGTTGATATATAACGCTTAAGGAAAATCTTTTGGAGCCGTTTTGTGAGAAAATCGCAAAAAAGTGAAGAAAAAAAAAACGTTCAGTAAAGTGGAACATTCCGGTGGAAGAATTTTGACAGATAACTTACTGTCGGTTCCCATGGTGATACCTAAACGGAATATGAAGTTTGAACTTTTTGCAATTTTTTCGTTTTTGAGCTATGCTGTTCACATACATACACACACACCATTTTAAAAAAAAAAAATCCACTTTATTGGATTCCGGGGATCTCAAAACGTGTATTTCCGGTGAAAACTCGATATCGAAAATTTGATACGATTACAATACTTCCTCTTACTAATACAATAATATAATTCTTTTTCTAATGGAGTAATTTAGTGTTTTTTTTTTGTTTTAGGACTAATTTAGTGGCTCGTCCAATATGCAACATATTCTGATTTCTTTTTCTAAGTTATTTTCTAAGCAATACATGATCACTTCCATTTTTTTTATTTTTACTTTCTCTTCCTCCTAGTAAGAGGAAGTATTGTAATCGTGTCAAATTTTCGATATCGGTTTTCACCGGAAATATCCGTTTTGAGTTCCCCTGAATCCAAAAAAGTGGTTTTTAGCAAATGGTCTGTGTGTGTGTGTGTGTGTGTGTATGTATGTATGTATGTATGTATGTATGTATGTATGTGAACAGCATAGCTCAAAAACGAAAAATTGTAGAAAGTTGAAATTTGATATTCCGTTTAGAGGTCACCATGGGATCTGACTGTACGTTATCTGTAAAAATTCCTCAACCGGAAGTACCACTTTACTAGTTGGATTTTTTTACTTTTTTTGCGATTTTTCTCAAAAATGGCTCCGACGATTTTCTTTAAACTTTAAACATCAACCACACATACAAAGAGCTACAACTTTTATTAGAAACATTTCTCCGGGAAAATGCATTGAAGGGCACTTTTGGGGGAGGGGTGGGGTTAGGTTTCCATCTAAAGTGCTATTTCAGTTTATTAGACAATTCTGCCATCTAAATAATGTTAATTATAATTAAATATGTTGTTGAAATTCTGAGTTTGAAAAAATCGGATAACCGGAAGTGCGTTTACTTTACCACTTTACTAAATGATGTATTCACTTTTTCGCAATTTTCTCAAAAATGGCTTTGACGATTTTTTTGAAACATCGTATATAAACTAAACATGCAAAGATCTACAACTTTTATCTAAAACATTTCTCTGGGAAATTTCTTTTAAGAGCACTTTTAGGGGATGGGGAGGGGGGTTAGATTTTCATCAAAGTGGTATCCTAGTTCATTATACAATTCTATCATCCAAACATAATTAGTTAGAAATAATAGATGGCTGAAATTCCGAGTTTCAAGAAAATTAGTAAACCGGAAGTGCGCTTTTACTGAACCGTTTTTTCAGTTTTCGACGAATTTCATTAAATTTGGTATACAAACTCTAAAATTTGTCAATTATCATTTTTGAGACTGGAGTAAGCAGACAGTTGTGTGAGTGTTTCACACCCTAGTTTTTTTTTTATAAATGAACTCTAAGACAGTGACTTAAGCATTTTTGAAAGTCATACTTCATGCAGATAATCAGTCAATAAACATCAATAATAAATAATGTCTGTAAGTGTATATGTAAGTTCCTGCTTCATTTAGTTATTTTTATAATTTAATAGACGTTCATTCTGAAATTTATAGACGT
Source organism: Triatoma infestans (assembly GCA_011037195.1). Classification (NCBI taxonomy): domain Eukaryota; kingdom Metazoa; phylum Arthropoda; class Insecta; order Hemiptera; family Reduviidae; genus Triatoma; species Triatoma infestans. Next base: position 49,748 of record JAAEAF010000605.1, read on the forward strand.
CCCTATAAGCATGTGTAGGCATATTTATTTGTTGAATATGTGGATGGATCCGCAATACTGGATAACATAAATATGCATGCTACGACGGAAAAAAAATACCAGAGCATATTTATTTATTTAAATTCTATCAACAATGTTCATAAGAAAACGGTGAAATTCTTTACAATGGTTTTCTAGAAAATCGTTAAAAAAAAAAAACTAGGAAACCATTAAGCATTACTTCCGGTTGACGGATTTTTAAACCCACAACTTCCTGTTGGATTTTCTGAACCAACGGAATCCAAACTAAATAAAAATTTTCAGCTTCCTACGTTTTTCCATTCTGGAATGTTTACAGTTCACAGAGACACACAAGCACACACTAGACTCAAAAATTTCTAAATTATTTCAATGAGTTAAGTTTTTAGACTAAATTCAGCCCATGCAAACGGTGTGTGAACATAATCTACAAACACGTGCAATTCTTAAATTATTGTTGGAAGTTTGATGATTGTAAATAAATAATAATTAAGTTTGTTCAGTGAGCTACCATTATTTAGGTCATAACCAATTAGTCCGATACTAGTTTCAATTACCAATAGCAGGCCTTGAAATTAATATGATTAATGTTCAAACAATTGTTAGTAAATTATACGGCTACCACACTTCGTTCACTCCGTCTAATTGGATATTAGATCCGTCAAAATAAATGTATTTGTTTAATGACTGTGTTGAAAATTGAGTTGATGTTTACATTTTAGTACAATTAAAAGTTCATATATTTATCTGAACTGACATGAACAAAAATTAAATTAAAATAATAATATTGAACACAAAATTGTATTCTACTTGTAGGTGATAAACGGTTCAAAGTATATCAGACACGAAAATTGTTTGTATTATTTGTTATTTTTTAAAGTAGCTCCATAGTTTTGTGGTTCTCTACAAAGAAGTTTAAATTATAAACAGTATAAACGGATGAACAAATTCCCACTGCTAATATTCGTACATACGAGTTGGTTGGGTTCACAGAGCAGCAAAACATCAACAAATTTTCCAGGCTAGCCTGTTTCATCGTTGTCACCGACATTATGATGGCCTTCGCTATCTTCAGGATGTCTTAAAATTAAATACTTGCATAGGACAAAACCAGTTAGGGAAGTGTTTTTGGAAAAGCTTCCCTACACTTCCAAAACCAGGTAAATACACTTCTCCAAAACAGTTGTAAAAACTGATTTTACTTGAAATGTATTGATGTCGTTGTAGGAGTAGTTTGTGGGTGGAATGAGCGGTTGTGTAAAGGGCTTGTTTGTATGTTTAAGATTGAGATAGAAGTATTAAGAAATAATCTAGAGACCACCACTTTCTGAAATAAATATATTAATCTCTAATGAATTTAAATTACTTTACAATATCACAATTATGCTTATTAAATCAATTATGCAAATAAATGCTAATCTCTATCACTGGCACTAAGTTTAAGAGAGCGATTCCTGAAGCAAGTGTTCTGTCTTGAATGTCTGTTTCACACTGTTTTGAAAGAATGCCTTCTCTTGTTATTACAAATCTTCCCTTGTGAGAAGGGGTGAAAAGACAAAGCTACCAAAGTTCTGTGAACTCTAAATGACAAAGCTAACCAAATTCTATGAACTCTTCTATCATGGTGGTCTTCTACCTGAATAGTTCCTTTTGCCAGCGAATGTTAGGTTTTCTTCATAATTTCAAATAAAATATATTTTTATATTTCTGGCATCCATCACATACTCTATACAAGTCTGTACATTAATAATGTATCTTTTATGTATTAATATGTATCTTAATAATTAATCTATCCATGTCTGTCATACATTAATAATGTAGCAGAATAGGGATCCTTTTACATTAAAGTTTGATTCTGGCTTATTAAATTATGGCTTTTTATTGATTAGTACTGTATATATTTTTGAGGTTTAATTTTTTTCTAAATGAGTTTTGGAATTAATTCTCATATATTATGGAAGTATAGACTTAGTTAATTAATTAAATTCTGACCAATATTGTGCCAGCAGTCGCGGTTATAGACTAGGGGTGAGTAAATTTATTTTGGTTTGTATGTATTTTGATTTTGTTCATTTAAAGTAAAAATCTTAGAGTAACTGTTAATCAAGATATCCAGAAAATGAGTAACCCTGGAAATCTGTTGATGACGGACAAAATGAAGCAGTATGCTCTCACGGAAAATATCTGACTATTATTCTTGTAACTTCTTATGTAAGTAATTTCTGACGTTTACATCGTATATACAAAGTAATGAATACAATTCAGTCAAGTAAAATATTTGAAAACAGTCTCAGTATTTTTTCATCACTTAATTTAATTTCACTTCAAAGCCTCTTGAGTTTCATACTTGAGTAGCCCTTTTTTTTTTTAAATTAATAAAAACTGTTCCTTGATCGTCTTTGTAAATAATCTAATTTATATCTTGCCCCTTTTACATTTTCAAAATTACCAGCAGTACCCTGATTATTTAATTTTCTGTACTTTCTTACCGTTCAATTACAAATAATACGAAAGTTTTAAATACATAAATCTGAATGGCACAATATCAAAAGTTGTTTTAATTTAAATAAGTTAATACAAAAGCCTCTTCAAATAGGCCAAAAATCCGCATCACCATTAATTATTCAGCAAAATTCTATATTGAAAATTATACATCAATATCAAAAATTCTTCCTTCAAAAACAGAGGGCGTTCTCTTGCAATCAGCCTCACAGTTAAATAGAATGCATATGACCCCAGGTTTGCCAGGAATAAGAAGAAGAACTAAAAACCAACGCAAATAGCTCGAACTTATTATACACTTTACCAGCCGATTGGACAATAGGAGGTATACAGTTAAAATCCGCCAATTGATAAAGCGGCTTTAGTGAATGTACTTGTTTCTTGCAATTTTCTCTAATAAGTTCCAAATCTGATTTTTGTTTTTATTAACTCTCTGAAGAAGCTGTGACTTTAGTTTTTCTTCAGCTATTTCATTATAACTATTATGGTTCAACTATTTTATATTTAGGATAAATAAACATTTAGTAACTTTGAAAAAAATATTGGCCAAATTAAAATCATTGAGAAGTACAATAGGGAGAATGTCATGTGAGTATTTTCAGGGTGTTTTCATTATTAGTAATCAGGGTTTTACTAATAATGTGCTAACTCAATTTCTAGAGAATTTTATCACTTACATTATGTTTCTTAATTAAATCAATCTTGGAATATCGAATTAACGGTCGATTAAAACTCACTTTGTTTTATCTACTGTGAAACATTATAGGAACACTAGAATTAGATCAGTTTTGACAGCCGTTTGTTGCTTAAACACAAAAGTTGTCAGAATTACCGTAAACTTATTATAAGTATTGTTTCAAAAATAAATTATTTGAATAAATCATCGAATTTATGATGGAGAGCTTTTTAGCCATTCAAACTTCACGAAAAGCAGCATTACTTCACACCTTTTGCCCACTAAGACCGAAGAACCGAAGACAATTTAAAAAAAGTTTAAAACTTTGCAAAAATAGGTGAAAAATTAATTTTAACCATGTTTGATTTTGTAGGGGTTTTGGGTGAACCCCCACCACTCATCCACTCTAGCGGAGAGAAACAGCCCCTCTCGCACAGAGAGGAGAGGCTCGGCCAGTGTATATATATATACAGAGATAGACAGTCAGAATCATTCTGTGGAATTCAGTTTTACACATCAGAGATCATTCTGTTGATTTACACATCAGTTTAACAACACTCCGTACATATCATTTTAGCCACGTCAGTCTGTCAGTTCAGTTCAGTTCTAAACTCTACAGTGTAAAGTCCTTGGCAGTCAGTCATATACATATATATCAAATTATATATCTTAATCCGTCTTAAGGTGTTATTTATCACTCATCATCTTCAACCAACATCTCCTCACAACACCCTTACAATTTTATTCATCAATTTTATTTAATGACAGTAGGAAATTACAAACATATTTAAAGTTCGATGATAGGCGCGACTGCCTCCTTTTACTAATTTAATGTTTAATTCTGATTAATATTATAGTTGTCAATTATAATTTTGAAAACTGTAGTCAGAGAAAGTTGTGTAAGTGTTTCACACCAGATTTTTTTTTTTTATAAAATATGTTAGTTATTTATTTAATTTATTTGTTTTAATGCGATAATAGGAATTTAATCGAAATAGACAATTCGAAATGTAATTATACTCGTATATAAAGTAAACAAAGACAATACAAAAAAAAAAACATAGTGATCCAAAAAAGCTAGAAAAGAAATCTAAGATATGCGCAAAGCAAACTGTGTAATTTTATTAGATATAAAATGTTTTGTTTGAAAATTAGAATGAGATGTAGTTTGTCTTGTATTGACTGAAAAAGAATTACATGCATAGGAATTTCCGAGAGGAAATGTCATACACTTATAACAGAACAGAATGTACGATGAAAAAAAAAAAAAATGGTTATCAGTGAGTGTTGAAGGGTTGTAGTAATGATTTATGATGGTGAATTGTTGAACAACAGTAAGAGATGAATATTGCTATAAATCTCGAACGCTACATGTCAGTGAAATGGAAACGATTCCAAACACTGGTGTACTAGAAAAATTAGTGTTAGCATAGTTGTGTTATTTTGAAGGTAGACTATTCTTCAAATTAGAATTATTAATTACACAGTAATATCCAGATTTTTTTTTTTTTTAATTACTATAAAATATTAAGATAAATTTATATTAGTTTTAAAAGTAACAATACGGTTTCGCAAACCGCAGTGAACAAAGTGAGATTAGCAGTATATAAGAATAAAAAATTAAGACATTGTAAGTTGCAATTGGGTGTTATTTTCAATATCTGATTAGGTTGTACAAGCATTGTCATTCTAATGAGCACATTCTAGTTGTTTGATTTTTACCTCATTTGTAGACACTAGCATTCTTTATTCTTCCAGCTTCATTGGATACACTTAGACCTTAGTTTACCTTCCTTCCTTCTGAAATTCCGTTTGGCATATAGCTTTCCAACTTCATAATATGGCCCGCCCAATTCAATCTTCCCGAATACTCTTGAGATACATCCATACAGTTGATAAGTCTTGGTACCTTCTACGCAGGAAAAATATATATACCTCTTGATTTCATTCAAAGACAAGGAGATTCTCCACACTCGGAATGGTCCACCCAAAATGTTTCCTACCTAACCAGTAATCGAAAATAACTTTCTTCTTTTTCAGAAATCAGGCTGCTCTCATCGTATATTGTACCGGCGTAAAATAGCGTCTCTTGTCAATCGAAATTTTTATATTGGTTTCTCATGAATCGTTACAGAAGTTGATCCAATGTCCCAATGTCTAGAGTTTCTGCTGCAGAGCAATTGCTATCGCCAATATTCATTACTTTTTTTTCACGTTCATGTTGAAAAAAAAACCTTTGAAGTTGCCGCTTTTTGAAGGACACCTCAACTTCAAAAATTTTTACCCGATAGCAATTAGCAGTAAAAGAATACTTACTCAGATGTATCTGTTAGTTGGCTGATCGGCCAGGGGGGTATCATAAGAAAACACAAAAAAAAATTTTTAAGTGTTTTTTATTAATAACCCGACGTTTCGACACACATTGTTTGTCATCTTCAGGGGCTATCTATAAAGAAAAAATATACATAAAAATCTAGCTTGCATTAACAGAACTAAAAAAATATGGCAATAGAACAATAACCAAAATCAAAACAAAAAATTCTAATGGAAAAATAACTAAAACAAATTACAAAGTTAAATACAGATATTCGTATAGAAAAATTATGTAAATGCTACAGACCTTTAAGGTAAGTAGCATTACCTTAAACTATAGACCTGTAAGGTCCTGTAGCATTTCCATAATTTTTCTATACGAATATCTGTATTTAACTTTGTAATTTGTTTTAGTTATTTTTCCATTAGAATTTTTTGTTTTGTTGTTGGTTATTGTTCTATTGCCATATTTTTTTAGTTCTGTTAATGCAAGCTAGATTTTTATGTATATTTTTTCTTTATAGATAGCCCCTGAAGACAAACAATGTTTGTCGAAACGTCGGGTTATTAATAAAAAACACTTAAAAATTTTTTTGGTGTTTTCTTATGATACCCCCTGGCCGATCAGCCAACTTACAGATACATCTGATCATTTCTAACGGCCAACAATTGCTACAATTTGGATGAATACTTACTTACTTAAATTGGTTTTTCCCGTTGTAAGTTACTGTCAGGTCACTTGCCGCCTCAGCTTGTCTCTAGCCCATCAGTCTCCTGCCCTCAAACCTCGACCCACCATCTGCTCACCCATCTTCTTTTCCCACCTCTTCGCTGGTCCCGCCTCTGTAGTGGTAGCTTGTAGTGGCTTGAGCGGTTTTGTAAAAGGGCTTGTGTTTGTAAGTTTTAAGAGAGAGAGAAGTAATAAGAATAATTAAGAAAACACTGGTAGATTAAATTAAATAAATTATCTTTAAAGATATTTACATATTTTACAGTATCATAACTATTATGCTTAATAAATCAATTGTTAATCTAGAATAAATGTTAATCTCTATCACTGGCATGAGTTTAAGAGAGCGATTCCTGAAACAAGCGTTCTGACTTTGAAAGCAGAGTGCAGACTGTCCGAAAGAATGCCTTCTCTTACAATACAGTTGGCCAAGTGGCACTTGTATTAATTTAACGGATTCTTGTGCCATTTTGTCTCTTTATAGTAATGACATTAAATTATAGTACCTGTCTCTTTTCACTGCACTAAGATACATTTAAAATATTAACAAAATTCTATTTTTCAAACTATAAAATATTCTAAAGTATTTTTCAAAACTATTATTTTCTTACATTTCTTTCTCCCACTACATTTTATTTTACATCCATTTCCCTCCTTACAACCACATTCCTCACTTTATCCATTCTAGTCTTTTAAATGCATCGCCTCCAACAATAAGTAAAGTTAAAAAAAAAAAAGTAAAAGAAAGTAAATAAGACAAATTTTGCCATTCATTCATGAGTTGTTTTGGTTAGCAATTGCAAAAGTTAAAATTTTATAAATAGATATACAGTCAAAATTTTACATTATATTGTTTCTTTTCGTTGTTTCCATGAAAGTTAATTTAATCTAGAAGAAACTGGAAAAGAAAAAAAAAAGAACAAAGAATGCAATAGATCTAAATATGAAGAAAAGAATAACAAATTTTAAGTAGGGACATTAGTTTAACACAATGTAAATACTGTTTGGGCACAATTCAATTATTAAACTAAGGTGAGAGAGTGGGTGAGGAGGACAGTTGTTTTTATAAAGGTACCCGTGGAAATGTTCAACAACAATAAAAAGTATACTTATTATGGCAATCCCTTTGCGTATCTATTTATTACTACAGACCGGAGAAACACCACAAATATAATTTAAGGAAGTGCGAACAGTGCTCTCTAGGATTTAGATGGTTGAAGAAACACTTTTCCCACGGGAGTAATATTGACTGCTTTACGGCTAACAAAAGAAAAAAAAAAAAAATTATGAATAACTTGAACCAGTGTACACTGGGAGGTAATTCGTTTATGAGAGAAAACGTAGCACTCACCCAGTCGGACAATAAAACTTTTGAATATTTTGTGTTAAGCTATCTTATAAGAGGCTCTAAAATAACTAGGACATGTTTATTTATATTAATCAAAAGTTTTTTTTCTTGAAAATATAAACCTAAAAGGGATTTTTATGTAAAAAAATTAAAAAGTTAAAACTCCAATGTTAATTATGTTTGTGTTTGGATAAATATTTTTTTATCTTCTCGGTTTCTAAAAATTATTCTAATTTTATTTTTGTTCATTCTCAAATTGTCTTAAACGTGGAATCTTTTTGGCAAGAGGTGTTTATTATTTGTTCTTTTCCTAGAATATCAGCAAGTTACTGGGAGTAGTTGTAGAATAAATAACAAGTTTCATTTTGTATACATAATTTAATTAAAACTTTCTGCGTTGCAATATCGAAGGCAATATCCTGGCAATAAAGAGAAAAGATTCTGAGAAAATTGAAATGTTTATAATCCATTTTATAATAATTTCAGGAAACATTCATTATATCTCTCTTCTTGTCTGTCATTCAGCTGAAGAAATAATCAAAATGGCATTCATTGAAAACAAGAATATAAAGAGTTATACCAGGCTCTTTCCCATTAAAAGTTTTTGTACAATTGTTTTGTTTTTACAAAACAATTCCTTATATTGTGCTATGTTCAAAATTTTTAACAATTATTTAGAAATTGAGTTGGAAATGATAACTTCCTTTAGATACAATATGGAATAAATACAATTTTAAGTTTTTTGTAAGTAAATATTTAGAATCGACTCAATGCCTTGTATATTTATGTCTTCCTTATGACAAGGTAAGTCCAGGAGAGTGCAGGTAAGTCCAGGTAAGTCAGGACAAGGTAAGTCCTGACAAGCTCTGTCAGGAGAGTGTAGTAAAACCCGTAGCTGATGTGCAAATTCACGCTTGTACATGGCCACCTCAATGCCCATTCTAGGCCTTAAGGTAGGGGATTTAGAGGACCTCTACAAAATGGGACCACGGAATTGTAAGCCAGCCCGGCGGAATGTTGCTCCGTACTCACCAGCTGAGTATTGGTCGAGTATTCGTGGTGGTCGAAGATTCGCGATGGTGATCATAGAGTCACTGTGTGTCTTGTTTGGAGGGGGATGTGGGTTGCTTTGAGTTCGGGAATAGTTCCGCCCATTTCCCTTCCGTCTCACAATAACACGTCAAACAGTCCTACCAGTATTTCTGACAGGTGCAGTGCAAATGATGTTGAGTTCAATTTTTCAAAAATGGTATGAAATATTCTCAGACTCTCTTTAACTGTCATTCCGCTGATCTATTCGACAGATTTTCTTTAAAGCTGGTATTTTTACCAAATATTTAGTTGCCTTTAATTATACAAAGCGGGGAACCAAACATTATACTGAGCATCTTTTGAGTTAAGCTTCTATCTCTCAGAACCAACCTAAAATTAATTATTCTGTAAATATGTTACAAAAAAAAGTGATAGATAGGTATTACGAGAGAGAGAAACACATTATTGTAAAAAACAAATTTACAAAAGTGGAGCTGCTTAATTACATTAGTTGCTAAAACACAGCATACTAATCACTCGTGAGACATTTTGGAGAATAATAAAGACATTGATGTTATTAATGTTATGTACAATGTATTTGTCCACGTTGAGATATACATGAGTAGTAATTAGAATTAAAACAAATCAATCCACTCATTGTGCATACTAACTGTAAATATGGTTACAGACTATAGCTAGCGTGTCCAACAAAATTCCCTCAACCAGAGGAGTCAGTTTGGTAGGTTCAATATCGATTTCTTCAACAAATTGAGAAGTTTTTTTTGGGATTGCTCCTCTCGAGCCGAACCATAACCCTCGGACTTCAAAGTCCCTCTCTCCAAATCTCTCTCTATGTTTCTCCCGGAAATATTTGATGTATATCTTCTCGTATATCTTCTTTTCCGCTGCTACATTGGCTGCTTGATCTTTGTCATTGCTCTCATCGCGAACTGTCGGATCTATAATATAGGCTCGCTTACTATTTTCCTCGAAAGCAATAATTTCAGCGTATCGTGAGGAGCCGTCGTCGCCTGTTCCATATACCTCCTCAAAACAGGTGTACCGTTTTTCCTTCAACAGAGCCATGATGGCATGCTTCACCCTATGATGACGCCTTGTCACCAGAAGCATGTTATGAGGACAGTTTCCCAGCACATGGGCTGGTATTTCGTTCTCTCTACCATCTGCGGCAGAGGGGTCTAACTTCTTCTGCTGACTGGCCGATAACTCCAGGAACACCACGGAGCGGAGCGTAGTTAAGTTGAGCTTTAAAGCATTAACCCATTCAGATCCCGACAAGGTCTGCTTATCGCAGATGAAACGATTATATCTGAGATTATCCTTAAAGTGGCAGACCCCAAATCCCAGCCATTTGCTTTTTGCCCAATCTTCAAAGGATTTTCCCGTAGCTGCTGACGCAGCTTCTTAATATTGGACATCTCCTGATGCATCTCCGTTTCGATGCACAAACGCCTTGCACATTCTCCCGCCTCACCATCATAACTGAAGATCCGCCGAAATTGGGTGTCAGTGACTCTAGCTAATCTCTGTGAAACAGACCAATGCTGGAGCGGGGCCTCCCACTCTCACTTCAAAAGGCCAAGGCCTCGATATCTACGTGGTGCATACAACATAGATGTGGATGCTTAGCCGGTAGCCCAAGCATCGCCTTTACACTTCGTCTTATAATGACATCGATTCCTTCTAGAAAAGATGTACTGAGCTTGGTTAACGGAGCGGTCTGCAGTGGGTAAGTCAGCATGGGGAACAAGTATTGATTTAAAACATTAATCTTCTGATCCGGTTTGAGTAGGTTGGAGGAGATCAGTCAATGTAAATTACTATAATTTTTGTTTTTTTAGAGAAGTGCTATTATTAAGACAAAATAACATGTATCACCATAAATTAAAGTAACTAATACAAATTTTTTTATTAGGAACTTTATTCTCTACGACTAGGATGCTTTTTAACAATCTATTTAGCAGCAGATATTATGGGAATTTTAGTAATGAGGAGGTGGATAGATTTGCCAAATAAAGCGCCTCTCTCCCTTTCATAGATCCTGAGCCTGCTGGTGTTGTGTCAGATATCGAATAGCATTGATCCCTATGGATGAGCTCAGTGGGTTGCCGGCAATCTAAGTTGCTTTTGCTATGTCTTTGTCGGACTCAGGCATTTGATTGGATCCCTTAATAGGCATTGTGGTTTAAGGAGAAAGCTCTACATAATGGGACTCTTGCCAGATCCCTTTTGTAGAGTTTGTGAGAAGAGGAAGAAACACCCATTTATCTAATGACAGGTTGCGGGTTGTGAAGAAATTAAGTTCAGGCACTTTGGTTGGAACTGGATTTCTGTGGAAGAGTTTAGGCTATTTCCCTTTAAGGTTATAGTTTGATTTGTTCGGACTGCGATGGATTTTAGATGGATTCAATCCAGATCTGGATGTTTGTTCTAGATCCGATTTGTTGTTGTTTTAATTTTAGGGTAGCTATATTTGGCCCAGTGAGGCTTAGGAGAGCGTAAGCTTTGGTCCCTCCCCAAAGATGAGATTACAGCGACAAACCAAGTCGATGTGGCTGCTCAATTTCATTGAGTTGCTATAAAAAACACAGATTACTAATCTATCTTCATGAGACAATCTCAAGTCCAAAAGACACAAACGTTACAAAACTAAAGTAAATAGCGCAAAGAATAAGCGAAATAAGAATGAAACATACATAAATAAACTCAATACGCAGGGCCTTAAATAATACTATTTATCAATGACCGTAGATGTGATTATGGAGGATTCCCAAGGAATCCAAGATAATTTGCTCCGCCAGCCGGGTCAAATTCCCTTTGTCAATGCCGACATTATCAAAAAATTCAGCAGTAGCCATTGGGATTGCCCCCCGAGAGCCGAACCATAAGCCGTGAACTGCAAAGTTCCTTTCTCCAAATTCTTGTAGGAACTTTTCTTGGAGAAAGTTAACGCACTTCTCATAAATCGCTCTCTTTTCTTCATTAATCTGCTTGGCCTGGTCTGGATCGTTGCTCTCATACCTAACCGTAGGGTCGACAACTAACGCAGATCGACTATCTTTATCGAATTCTACTATATCTGCGTATCTTGAGGCGCCGTCCGTGTCAACACAGTAGACCTCCTCATAGCATGCATAGCCTTTTTCCTTTAATAACTCGATGACCCTACGTTTGACATTGTGGTGTCGGCGAGTGACGAGGAGCAATTGTATAATTTACAATTGTATAATTTAAAAAAACAATTGTATAATACAATTGTATCGAAAAATACAATTGTATAATTTAATACAATATACATATTGCTTCTACGGATGGTTGCAAATTACAGGGGAACCAAATAAATCGCTGTAGATTTGGTGTTGTAAGTGGTCTCTCTAAAGTACTTACGTCTACCAATAATCATCTACCATTCCTTAAAAGAAATGTATAAGAAATTTATTTTTAGGTTTCGATATTTATACACTAATATTTACTATTTATACATTTCATTCTCTCTCTTTTGTTTTTTTTATATATACATATATATTACACAATTGATATGATTTATTATATTTATTATACATGTCCAATTTCTTCCCAATTTCACCCATTATATATACATGACTCGACTAAACGTGTAACTGGTATACGTATTCACAGAATTTGTCGATATATTCTCTACTTCTGTTTCTGTTCTACAATTTTCATATTCATTTTCAAGAGCTTCTGTGAGAAATATCCGTAATAAGCTCATATAAAAAACATCTCAAATCACTCTTTGACTTTTCTAAATTGGAATTATAACTTAAAACTTATATTCTTTTCAAAAATTTATATAATGTTCTTTATTTATTATTCATATTGTTTTGGTTATAAAATCCAATCGAATCTTATCTCGCTCCAAATATTTTTATTGCTATCGTACAAACAGTTACATTGTAAATTTGTTTATTATTAAAATTTATAAAAATAAAAATAAAATTTATACTCCTGATATGATTGGGAAAAAAAATTAAGATGAAATTGGAATTTTTAATTAAAATAGTAAATCCAGTCACTTTAACGATATTATAGTCAGACCTTATTGAAATAGATAGCGTCCTACTTGTTGGAAAAGATCCTATTCACCCACCATTCAACTATGGTAGCTAATGAAAGGTTCCATTTAGTTTTACTGAAGTGTGGTACCATATCACCAACATGTGGGTATGCAACTTGTGACCTTTAGGTTATGTACAATGCCACCAATGGATCTTCATCGTGAATCCATTCAGGACATTGTAACTTTGTAGTATGTATTTTGTGGTTTAAATTACATTCATATACAACTACCCAATAATCCATTTCAATGTCACTAGCTCACACCGTTTGCATGATCCTTCAACTTTTGATGACTTTTTAGTTTTGAACATAACTCCATGTTTTTCTTACATTTACAATTTCAAGTTTACACCAATGGAATAATTTAAATTGTATAGACATTTCACATGTTTTATATATTTGCATAAAATGTTTTAGGAAAGTAATTTAAGTTAGTTTAATAACAACAAAGAAGAAATGGAGTGTACATATAATAACGTAACCATTGTAAGCTCCTAGATAATCAAAGTAACATCAAGTACAAACTATAAAATGATACCTCTCTGCATTCTCAGTTTCTAATGACTAATAAAATTTAAGTGCACCAACAACTCTATCCTTAAAGGAAATTAGAATGCCATCAAAGTTAGAATTGAAACTTGGGACATAAAATGGTGAATTGAATAACTACACTTCATTGTATCCTAGATTAGTTGCACCTTTAGAGATTATTATTTTATGTATTTATTTTTATTTTTTATTATTACTAATTTAATTTAACCGTATTAAATTTTTTTTAGTATTCACCATTTAATTTATAATATATATTAAGAAATAAAATTTTTAATAAAATCTTAATTAATATTAAACATTTTAATTAATTATTTTCAATACCTTTAATCAACAATTAATGGTACATTGTTATTAACAAACAAAAAGTCTATTACATGCAATGAAAACAGTTATAAATGAACAAATTTTCATATAAATGGAATGTTAATTGCCATTAGAGATAAGATGTTAGATAATAGTGGTACAAAAGCAGACAGTGAATATGGATTATACAAGTCCAGCTGTCCGTGCCTGTGTTTGAAAAATGTAATTGTTTAATAAATAACAGGAAATAAAAAATAAAAGGTGAGCTCTTTTTACGCCCTATTATCTCAACCTCTGGTAGGCTCAACCTCTGTACAGAAGAATACAGGAATGATAATTAATAATATAAATTGAGGTGAGATACTGATAATTAATAAGATAAATTGAGGTAGGCTCTGATAATTAGAAAACAGCAAAAATTAAAAATAATGAAAATATTGTATATAATACAAGTGTATGTGATAATATAATAGTTGAGCAAAATGGGAAATTAAATTATTAAAATTATATGGGAAAAAAATGAATAGATAAATTACATTTAAAAATGGGTAGCAAATATTATTTATCATTTTCAACAACCAAAGCAATGGCGCTTACCTTAAAACGCGGAATCCTGGTTACTACTGCCTGAAGACTCATGTGCCCTTAGCCCATATCCGGGGACAAGGGGAGAGGAGAAATAGGAATAAGGAAATAGATCTTATGTGCCTGTAATTCTTGAGTCTTGATCCATACACTGCTGCTTGACTGATGACTGTAGATAATAATTAAACGGTCTCCCAGAAGCTGTACGGCAGGAACCAATCGGAAGTAACGACCATGTTACAACTATGTGATTTCACAATAACCTCTGCTAGCTAGGAAAGACCGGAGTTTGAACACTACCCAGGAAAGCCAGAAGTAATAAACTTGGGTTTTCACAATTAAGGGCAATCGAACTGCCCTGAATTGTATAAACAGACTTACTACTAAGTGTGCTGCATTACAACTTGCTCGTTTGAGCGTTACATAGCGACTGACTGAGAGAGGAGAAAATGCTTAGGTTACCCCCCTCTCTACTCTTAAGACACAGCCTAATAAATTAGTAAATTATAATCAAGGTAGAACAATACCCCTCCTGAAATAAAATTATTTTACGCTTTTGGTGGCAAATTTGAATTTACATTAAATGAAAAACACTTCAGATTCTGGGTTGACACCGCGTTAGTTGTTTGCTAAAAACCAACGTTACATCCATATTGCAATGAGCTTCTTTAAGATTGTTTCACTTTGAAAGCTAGTGGAGTACCGTTAGCTTTCACCATTTCCACCATTAAGTTTCATAATGAAACGAACCCTGAAGAAGCTCATTACAATATGGCTGAAAGAAATGTCAGTTTCTAACCAACCACAGGCGCGATCTCAACCCAAAAAACTTAAGTCTTTTTCATGAAAATGACCGTGGGAGCCTAAAATTATATAATCGTCACATGTACTACAGGATTGACTTGAAATAAATTTACCGGTGAAGTTTTTATCCTACTTGCACGCAATTATGTAAACTTACAATTTCAAATTAATCGATGCAGCCATTTTCTATAAAATACCCAAAGCCAGAACCTGTTCTGTAAACTCGCACTTCCAACTTACAGATTTTCTTTGAACTTGGAATTTAAGCAATATTTTTAATGTACCTGAATATTATATAGATAGTAGTAACCATATATTTTACTGAAATGCTTCTTTAGGGAAAAGCTTAAGGTTGCAGCCCCCCCCCCCAAGAACCTCTAAGAAAACAAGGAGTAAGAGAAAGTAAAATATGCCTTCAATATGGAAGTGAAATTATAACTGGCATCATTATCAGTTAATTTAATGTAGTATCGTTTTTGTTTAGAACTTCTTTAAAGATAATCTATAATGAATTCTTGCTGACTAAGGATTGACACCCCCTTCATTATGGATTTTTGGTTGGTTTCATGAATTTTATATTCACTTCTTGTAATATTTAATATATTTATACATATTTTTAGTACTTATACATTCTCTCTTTTTATCTTTACAGCTTATAATTTTCTAAGCACATATAGAATGAAGCACAAATATTTCTGAAGGCTGTGAGAAAACACTGAAAAATTGTTCAAATAAAGCTTTCATAATATTAATGTTTCTTGAAGCGGGTGTTGGTGTAGTGATTATGAGCATGGACTTGTAATTGGGAGGTCCCCAGTTTGAGACCCGCGTATAACTGCGAATATAACTTATATATTCGTTTAAAAAATGTTGCTAGTAAAATAGATGCTACGGTCCCCCGTCCACGACACCTAATTTGGTAGCTGGACGCTAAGCCCGTCTGAGAAAAATAGGCAATACTTCATTTTTTTTTTTTTACTTTTTTATTAATGTTTCTTAAACGATAATTATGTATCTAAGCTAGATTTTTGGCCAAAAACATAAAGCATAAAAAATTTCAGATAAACCTATCTCAAAACATGCATCCCAAGAACCTAATTAAAAAAAATAATAAACCTTTTCCTTGGAACTTGCTCACTGGGAATGCAAATGACTTAACATTTTTTAATGATCGCAGCGCTGACCTCCTTAATCATCATCATCATCATCTTCAAGGTTTAGGCCAGTTCGCCTGTTCCGTCTCCAAATCATCAAAAATTATCTTAAATTATCTTGTAAGCCTTCTCTTGTCTTCCATGAATTTCGTGCTCCAGTTCGCTCACATATCTTTCTCAGCTTTGTCATTTCCGTTTCTTTACTTCTTTTTTAACGAGCACCAACGCCTTCATATGTTCCGCCTTTGTCTCTGGTATTTTGCATTGCAGAAAAACCCAATACGCATCTTTCTTTCTTACCATTTCCGCTAATTCCTCGTCCCTTATTCTAAAGCCTTTTGTATTAGTGACATTGCGATTTTGCAATATTTTTTCTTGCAACTGTAAGAGAATGTAAAAAGTGATGAGCGATCTTTTAGGTTTCCACGGCCATTGTAAAAAATGAAAAACTATTGAGTTACCGGGTTGAGACCGTGTCAGTTGGTTGGCTAGAAACCGACGTTTCGCCCACATAGCAATGAGCTTCTTCACGGCCGTTACACCTTTTTTCACTCGGTATGACGATCAGAATAATGAACTGAACGAGTTAATGAATCATGCACATATCGTACGGTTTATAAAATCTAGCAGAATGAGCGATGGCTAGACATATAGAACGTATATGTACACGCGTAGGCGTGAACTCGGAAGCGTCAGAGGGCTTAATGAAGCACGCAATTATGAAAGTTAACAAAGGCAATAAAGCTTTAATTGGCTTACCTTGAAGATGCGGTTATGATGAATGGGAATCGTATGTTGAGCCGAAGAAGCTGTGAAAGACGCTAGGAAGCGAAAAAGTGTACAAAGGAGACTGTGTATGTGTGTAGAAATATGTTCGTGTATGAATGTGTATGAAAGGAAGTTGCGGGAAAGATAATTGGTGAATGAAGCGGTACGGAAGCGTGCGTTCGTTGATGCGAATAAGATCTTTCGGAAGCTGGTTGGAGGCAGAGATGAAAGGCCGGTGTTGTAAACGCAATAGACCCCTGGAGGCGGTGAAATTTGATGATGAAACAGTAAATGATGACGCAGAGAACAAATATACCTATACCCACGTGAAGGGAGCCAAAGCACAAGTGAAGAAAAGGGATGAATAACCAGGAATAACCGGGCGCGCGCGGAAGTTACCAATACAGACACAATCTGGCAAGACGACGTAACAGTATGTTTGAGGGAAGAATGCCCAAAAGGAGAGATTATTGGAGAAAACTTACCAGAAAAGTGACGGAGAGGACGCCCAAAGAAGAGATGGTTAACCGGACGTGATTAACGACTTAAAGAAAATGAGAATAATGAATTGTAAGCTTCGAGCGCAGGATCATTCAGCCTGGCAAAAAATTGTTAGGGAGGCCAAAGTCCATCTTAAACTTTATAGTTAAATAAGTAAGTAGTAAGTAGTTTCATATCAGACTTTTCTGAAAAATAGTAAGCACCTTATTGACTAGTATATATTTGTTGCAAGGATTTTGTTTTCAGAAATACTCGAGTGGATTACAATTAAGGAAAATGAATACTTAAATGGGACTTGTATTGTTTCTGGCAGTTTTAATCTTTTTAGCGACTATATGCTTAGCAAAACGCTGCGATCAACTTATGAATAGATAATAAAGCCTTTCGAAACGAAAATGGTATGACACCAAAGTTTTGTTCTACATAAACAGTAAACATAATTCTTTTGCAAAACTTTCACTAAAGATGGAATTAATTACGGTGCTCTCCATTACGGGGTCAAATAAGTCTATATGAAGTGTGCAAAAATTTAATAAAAAATTAGTAATCAATTTAGAAATATTATACTGTAAGCGTAAAAAAAGACGAACAGAAAACAGAGAAAGGAGAAACGCACAGATCAAAGTAAAGCCGATTAAATAATTTTATTTGAAAGTTGTTGATATTGTTTACTTTTTCTTAAATGGTAAGAAAAGAAGGAAGATAAATCACGGAGAGCAAATGGGTAAAACTTGTAGCAGAAACAGTTTTGACAGAGATTCTGTCATAGAATAAAATTTGTGCTTAAATCTTTTAAGGTGTGTGTGAGTGTGTGTGTGTGTGTGTGTGTGTGTCTGTGTGTGTGTGAGAGAGAGTCTGTACATTGAAAGATGGCGAGAAAGGAAAAAGAATACAAGCGAGAGTGGTAAGTTGGAAAGGAAAAGGCAGGGTATTTATTACCAAAACCTCGCCCAACCACAGCTTACTGGTTCCTCTCACACCATTTTAAATTATCTATCACCAGAGGTAGATTCTAAGGCATATGACTATTTCAATATCATTTTCTTGACTTGAAAAAAAAAAAAAATGAAAGAAATATAAAGTATGAATAGTGTATTGTAATTTATTATTTATTTGCCATTCACAATCTACAAAAACAAGATGAATAAGTGAATGTGATAATGTTTGATCTTTTAGAACTGAGTAGGTGGAGGAGAGAAATTGCCAACTGGCAACATTCTGGCTATATTTGGTAATATTATCAATCATGAAGATGTTCGCGGCGCCAACCATGACCCAGAAGACATGGTCGATTATCTGGAATATTTATGGAGGCATGATTTTGAATTAGAGGATTTAAGCAGAATGGAAGATAATCAATGGAATTTTGAGTTTTTTATAGACATTAGTGTTTGACAAGAAGTTAGTGGATTTATAATGTGGATGGGGAGATCGTATTCTCTGTTTGTATCTCAGGACCGTTTGGATATACACCTCATTGTTCATATCCGTGAGTCCACATTGCTGTAGTTTATTACTCTCTTTTGTACCAACTGTAGTTCGAATCATCTTGTTACTCGCAATAACACTTAATACTGTTATGTTACTGTCACTTTGGTCTCATACATGGGTTCCGTGTTACAAGCTTATCAATGAAAATCCCCAAAGTAAATGAAAGCCATGTTTGCAAATTAAAATGGTATAGAATTTAATCTAATGAGACTGTAGTGGAATCGTTATTGGATATCTGATCCCACCGTGATACTACAAGATGTAGTGGAATCGTTTAATGTGATTCCTGAGGTATGTCTTGAAGAGGGCGGAAGTTAATTTAGAGACCTTTGGAAGTTAGTGCTCGAATTATTAACACGGATTTTATAAAAATAGACTGTATTTGAACAATAATTTAAACGTAAAAAATGGGAGCTATTAACAAGAAATACTTAGAAATAAATAGAAGATAAATAACTAATAAATTAGAATGATTAAGATAAATGAACTAAGATGCACAACTAAAGGTATAAGTATAAATAAAAACTGTATAGGGACGCGTAAACTGCTGCTCGTATATGAAGACGTACTCAAGTATAATCGTATAATCATCCCCTCTTCCAATGGGGCGAGTTTATGTATTAGTGTTGGCCACACTCACACCAAGACATCTGTCCTAGTGTGCGACCTTGGTTAGTTTGGTGACCACCGATTTAGGTCAGTGGCCAGCCTTAGCGGTGCTTGCTTTGATGTAAGGGTATTTACCCTTGGTTTGTTTGTTTGGCCGCGGCCTTGTCTTGAAGTCAGGCAGCTGGCTAGGCCACCAGTTGTAAATTATTCTTTCCTTGTTATCTGTTGTGAAGGTTTGACGTTGCTATGACTTTGCCATGTCATTAAAAGACGTTGCTTATTAGAGAGGTCCACGTTTAACCCCTATCTGATGATTGCCTCAAATCTGCCAGAAATTTGGCCACTGAAAATGCTGTGATTGTTCAATGAAGGAATGTTCATTTTGTAACTTTGCACGGTAAGAAGAGTTAGTAATTTTAATTCAGACACTAATACAAAAGGCTTTAGAATAAGGGACGAAGAATTAGCGGAAATGGTAAGAAAGAAAGATGCGTATTGGATTTTTCTGCAATGCAAAATACCAGAGACAAAGACGGAACATATGAAGGCGTTGGTGCTCGTTAAAATAGAAGTAAAGAAACGGAAATGACAAAGCTGAGAAAGATATGTGAGCGAACTGGAGCACGGAATTCATGGAAGACAAGAGAAGGCTTACAAGATAATTTAAGATAATTTTTGATGATTTGGAGACGGAACAGGCGAACTGGCCTAATGATGATGATGATGATTAAGGAGGTCAGCGCTGCGATCATTAAAAAATGTTAAGTCATTTGCATTCCCAGTGAGCAAGTTTCAAGGAAAAAGTTTCAACGAAATTATGTATGACATAATTTTGATATATCAGAAGTTAACATGTGATATCTGAAGAGAATCTAGCTGATGATAATGAAAGAAAAATACACTTAGGGTAAAGCTAGGAGAGATGACGCAGGCTTTACTTCTCTTGTTTGCCACCACATGGCGTCATGGAAGTTAGTCCAGGAGTAGAGAGATCAGAAGCGAACATATTGCAAAATTCTTCAGTTATTTTGTGTGTTCTTCTGTGTTCTACGGAACATTTATACGCATCAGCGTATATTTTCATAACCTGAATTTTCATAACGCTTAGTAAATTTTTTTTCGTTTTTATATACTATATTAATTGCAATTGAAATGAAAGATTTCCTGCTGTCGTTAAAGTAGGACTCGTAGACATAGTGTTTACCAAGTTTCATGTCGATCAGCCATGTTACCTTCACAGAGGAGAGGTCTCCTACCTATGGTGCGTCATCTATCCTACCATAGTAGGAGAGATGGCCAAATGTAGTGTATTTGTATTTTGTTTCTGGAATAAATGAGAATGTCTTTATTTTGAAAAATAACATTTTTTTGCAGATAATAGTAGTTGGCATATGTTTTATAAGCATTACCTCTTTAATATATCTCCTATATTTTGATACAGGGCATAACTTTGAAATGTGCGTCATCTCTCCTAGCTTTACCCTATACATAACCTTAAAATGCAAATAGTATAGAAAGTTTCTTACTAGATAGCAATACTTAGTTCGCTGACAACAAAAGATATTGTCACTAACCATTGCTCTTTTTTGACAAAAGTAACTAATGTGAAGTACATATTATAAGGATGAGGAAATAGGGACAATAATACTGTCTAACATTCGCTAACATCTTTAGTTTCTAATGATATAAGTTCTAGTGAAATAGTTTTGTATCTTGTATTGGGAAAGTATGCAATCTTTTATTCATGAACAACAAAATATATTTGTCGTATATGGACGTTTCTAGAGATATACCTGTAGTTACACCTCTTAACTTGGCCTATCCCTTTTTATCAGCAGTTTATCTTCTTTCTCTAAGACAATTGCAGCAACTATAAACTCCCCGATATCTCTGGACATCCAATACTTTTTATCACAAACACCACAAGTATGCACAATTGCTATTCTTTTGTTACTTTTTATAATCTTTTCTTTGTTTACTAACATATAAATGTAGCAAATCTTTAAAAAAAATCTTCTTTTTTTTTTTTTAATCCGAAGTAGTTTTCCAATCAAGTATAGAGATCTTTAATTAGTTAAAGACCCGAAAAAGGAAATTCATAATAAATATCTACCATAAAAAATTGCACTTTCTCTTACTCCTAGTAAGGGGAAGTATTGTAATCGTGTCAAACTTTCGATATCGAATTTTCACCGGAAATATCCCCTGAATCCAATAAATGGTTTCTAGCAAATGGTGTGTGTGTGTGTGTGTGTGTGTGTGTGCGCGCGCGCGTGGGTGTGTGGTGTATGTATGTATGTATGTATGTGAACAGCATAGCTCAAAAACGAGAAACCGTGGAAAGTCGAAACTTGATATTCCGTTTAGGTATCACCATGCGATCTGACAGTACGTTATCTGTCAATATTCCACAACCGGAAGTAGCACTTTACTGGTTGTTTTTTATACTTTTTGCGATTTTCTCAAAAATGGCTCCAACGACTTTCTTGAAACTTACAATGATGTAACAACGTTTATTTGAAACGTTTCTCTGAAAAAATTCATTTAAGGGCACTTTTTGGGGAGGGGAGGACACTTATGTTTGTCTCTAAAGTGCTATCATAGTTGAAAAAGTATAATTTCATAGATTATACGATTCTACCATCCAAACAAACTTAATTAGAAATAAATATATGGCCAAAATTCCGAGTTTCAAGAAAATTAGTAAACCGGAAGTGAGCTATTACTGAACAGTTTTTTTTTTTTCAGTTTTCGACATACACAAACTATAAAATTTGTCAATTATAATTTTGAGAACTGGAGTAAGAGAAAGATGTGTGAGTGTTTCACACCAATTTTTTTTTTTTTAACCAAGCTTCATTTGGGCATATTCCTTTCTTTCATTCGAAATTTTTACTTTATTTTTGCAAATTTTTCTTATAATGCTTGAAGAAATATTGACTAAGTGTCGTCAGTTTTTCGGAAAATTAAACTGAAAATATAATTTTTTGAGACTACTGCATTCAAAATATTATTTCAGAAAACTATGTGCGTAGCATAAATCAAAACAAGAATTGTAAAAAAGTTCAAAGTTGTTCGATTTCTTGATTTATCACTCGACTTTAAAAGGTTGTAAGAAGAAGGTATTGTAGTGGAAGAAAGAAATAAAAGAAAATAATAGTTTTGAAAAATAGTTTGGAATATTTTATAGTATCAAAAATCTAACTGTGTTAATATTTTAAATGTACCTTAGTGCAGTGAAAAGAGTCAGGTACTGTAATTTGGGGTCATTGCTATTAGGAAAACAAAGGCACAAAAATCCGTTAAAGTATTGACTTCTGTCATATTTTCTGAAATTGAGTTTCCTCCAAAAATTAAAATTTTTGAGTCCCTGAGTCCTTCCGGAAAAGTAAAAAAAATCGTATGCTAATGCGTGCGCGTAAGGGCATGAAATTTTTATTAGTAATATTATCGATAGATTTTAATAAAATTAAAATTATGTGTGTGTAGTGCATGGCAGAAACTGAAGCTCTTGACTTCAAGTCAGACCTCTGCACGAACTTGATAATTATATTTGACGAAGCCGAAACGTTTTAGAACAAATCCTTGATTTGAAGAAGATGCTATGACCGATAAAAAAATCCATGAAATTATGATTATTATTCGGATTATATTTATATAATTAGTGCACTTAATAAAAGATAGAGGGGGAATTTATTTTCTCTAAAAATGAAAGATTAATAAATAATTATTTCAAGTATTTAACCATTTATTCAATTTTTTGAAGATTTGATGATTATTTTTGTTAGGGTCACAAAATTTGTAACAGATAAATGAAAAATAAAAAAAATTTAAATTTGTTAACAATTCTAAAACAATACTTCATTGTATAATTTAATTTTTAAAAAACGCAATACTGATATTACATATATAATAAAAATTGTAATTCAATAAATATTTGAAATTATAAATAATAATTTATTATAATTTTACAATTATGAAATAATTAAGTTGTACAATTTCACAGTGAAATAATTTCAAGAATCATTCCTTCATCTGTAACAAATTAGTAGAGGGAATATTGATTTGAAGAACTTTGACCTCATTTTCCTTTTCCTTCTAAAGTATAGTACACCGAACCAGTCCCATTGCTCGCCACTGATAGATTTATAAACGACTTATCTTTGGGAGGCGTGTTTTACTACAAAATTATTACTCCTTGTAAATTCCATCGCATTCAGCCATAATTGCAACTTTAGAATCTTCCCATGGTTTCTTACTTACCATCCACGTCTTTCTTAATGTACTAGTAATGGGGGGGGGAGGGGCTTTAGTCTTTACTGTGTGTAAACCAAAGTCTCCAGACAATATTATTTAAGTAACAAAACAAAACAATTGTAAACACTGTTTACGCGTATTACTAATTTTATTAAATTAATATCTTTTTAGTTTTATTTCTTTATTATTATATCGAAATGTTTTATATATTTTTTCCATTTCATTATTGTTGTAAACTACTTCATTCGTTTTAGAAAGTTTAACATTTACACAATCTGGAAGAATGGAATATAGTTCATAAAATACAATTGTTTGTAAAGATATGATTAGTTATTATATATAATAGAAATTAATATGTTCTATGTCATATTATTAGGATGGAAATCCACTTACAAAAATACATTAAATTATGATAGGCTGTAACAGCAACCAAAGAGAAGCTCAGCAACCAAAGAGCTCAGCAAAGAGAAGCTCAACCACTCTCTCGGACTGGAGTGGGAGAAGGTGTATAAATATAGCGACGGACAGTTCATAAAAAGGACAATTGAAATCAGTTCAGTACATCCAATCGCTACACGTCATTCTCATACCACTCTACCTTAAACATTCGTCTTTTGTAAAGTCCAGGCAGTCTGTGTTATTTATTAATATAATAATTAACCAGTGTTAACCAAGTCTTCTTCTTATATCATCAACCAGACCTAAATTCTCTCCACCTAGATGATGTAACAGCAACCAAAGAGAAGCTCAGCAACCATAGAGAGCAAAGAGAAACTCAACTACTCTCTCGGACTGGAGTGGGAGAAGGTGTATAAATATAGCGACGGAAAGTTCATAAAAACACAGTTGAAATCACTTCAATACAACCTATCGCCACGTATCATTTTCATGCCACTCTACCTTAAACATTTCTCTATTTTAAAGTCCAGGCAGTCTGTCTCTCTTAATTAATATAATAGTTAACCAGTGTTAACCAAGTCTTCTTCTTATATTATCATCAACCAGACCTAAATTCTCTCCACCTAACACATCCATTATATAGGCCAATATTTGTTTTTTTATTATTGAGAATTTTTTTGTACAATAACATATGCTTAAATGTACAATATTTTGGTAGTAAGCTTAACATCCAGCTACCAAATTAAGTGGAAGTACATATTTTACTCTTTAATATTTGTCCAACAAAATATAAACAAAGTAGTTTATTGTAGCGGGTGTCGAACCAGACACCTCGTGATACAACTCCATGCTTATGATCACTGTATCAACTCCCGCACCCTTTCTATTCCTATTCTAGTTGGGTCCTTCCAGCAGAAAGATAGAATTGCACTTAAGCCACAGATTTGTGACCTAAACTTATAAGAAAATTATCCAATATTTCTGGAACATCTCTACACTGGGAGGTTGCTACAATAAATACTTTATTTTTATTAATTATTGCAATAATATGTCAATTATTGTTGAATTTTTTTTTTAATCATTTCATTTTTAATCTATAAAAGCCTTTTATATAATTCCTGTAGTTCCCTCTACATTATTTCTATATAATATTCAATCTGATATTTAATTACTTTTAGACATAAAAACGAAATTGCAAATACTTTTTATTTCTGAATTAACTTTGATTCTCTCCCCCTCTCCCGATATATTAAATTGTGTATAAAATATTTGTTTCATTATTTGCATATAAAGAAACAGTATTTTCCAATGAATGCAGTGATAAAATTATTAATGCAGTTATAAATAGTTCTTATTAATGCAGTGGACGCACTAACTTAAGAACGTCCACGTATGTAAAATCATATTGAACACGTGAATATTTGAAAGAATTCTTGTTAACATAGATGTTTTTAATATTTATTAAACTTTACTGATAGAATTTAATATTTTAACTTTATTTTAATTAATTGCATTAAATATTCTTATGGTTTGTTTTATAAATAAAATATTACACAATTCGTATAATTGAACATGTGACATGTTTCTTGCAAATTATGCAATACTGTTCTGTTTAATTAAAACCATTTCTGAAATATTAAAAAATATATATTTTTTAAATTTCCCTCTTTGCTGCTATCTTTTTATCTCTTTTCTCTCTCGAATTGAGAAAATAGAATTTGTTTTATCTCAATAGGAAGGGAGGAAAGAAGGATGGTTTCCTTCATCCAGTCTTTAAAGAAGATAAAACCTCTCGACACTTACTATATACACCACCTGAGATCGCCCATAATCAACGAATAAAAAACTACAAACATATTCTGAAGTAATAGATGCATTCACAAAATTTGTTTGGCTATATTCCGTAAAAAAAGAACTTTAACCCAAGAGGTTATTAATAGATTGGTGTTGCAAAGTAAAACATTTGGTGATCCATTACAAATAATATCTGACTTGATCCATTACAATATAATGATCTGATAATGGCTTTCAGCCTTTCAAAAGATTTTGAACAGTATTGTGAATAGATGGGAATTATATAAAGTATATTCATAAAGTATTGTCATTAGATAATTCCAGGTTAACCAAGTTGCTTGCTCAGGAAATTATTAATAGAAAATTGTTTTGGCATGAAAATTTTATAAATGTATGTAATAAATATAATTGTGACATAAATTATAGCAACACATCTAATATACAGTCAATTTACTGGATAAAATTAAAGAAGAATTTAAATGTAGTTTACTGACAAAAGCAAATGGTTCTGTTTTTCATAGCACACATAAAGATTTGTCACTGACTTTACATTATATTTCAGATGATAATAATTTTATTATGATGAAAAATATAATCAAAGTGAGAGGATAGCTCTTAGGATTGAATATTAGAGTTGAGAGAAACGAGCAACAGCATTTGTGTAGTCTATGTAATCTGGGTCAAGTAGAGGATGTTTATCACCATGTTGCCGTGTGTCCTGTATTGGGGGAATTTAGAGTTAGAAGTTTTGGGAAAATGCAGTTAAGTAAACCTCAATTCTTTGAATATTTAAATGGTAAGAATTGCAAAATGTCTTAATATGTTTTGCATATACGTAGGGAGGTATAGACAGTTCATGATAGATAATTTTAATTACTAGTTTCTTTCTTTTTCATAAACCGAAGTGTGAGATATTGTATATGTTCTCTTATTCTCCGAGGTCATATTGATTTGTGTGATTTATATATTTTATATTTTTGTTTTATTTCAATAATTGTATGTATATAAATTGTAATAATTTCATTTTTTTTGTTTTTGTATTCAATCTGAATGTTTTGTTTATTTATGAGACTGTTATGCTACTCTGCTGATGGACTATGTCCATGCAAATATGTTCTTTTTTGATATTCATTTTCATTGTCATGATCATATAAATGAAAAATAAACACTTAATTATTATTATTATTATTATTAGAAGGGAATTAAACACATCATGATTAACACTGGACTACTAAGGTCAAATGGTCAGGTAGAAAAGTTTAACAGAATCATTATTCTTGTAATATCCAAAATGTCATTGAACAATCCGACCAAATGGTTTCAACATGTTGATAAAGTACAAAATGTAATAAATACCCATCGACCAACGAAGTATTGATAGAACATCATTCAAGTTAATGATAGGAGTATATTATGTGAGATGCCATAAAGATAAGTTGTCTTCTATAGAACTAATTAATGAGGAAGCAGCAAGAATATTTGTAGAAGTTAGGGAAGACCTGAGGAGAAACGCAAAGACCCAAATAATAAAGTGCAGGATGAAAACAAGAGATACTATAATCTGAGAAGAAAGAAAAGTAGAAAATATGGAGTTGACGATATAATTGCCATAAAGCGTTAAGTTGAAGGCTAAGTATTCAAGGACTTATCGCATAGAAGATGAAGCCGGACGATGTCTACGATGTTGCCAAGAAAGGCCAACTTGAAGGTGCATTGAAGACTTCAAACTTTTTGCTAAATTCATGAAAGCAAGTATCCCGATAGATCAGAAAAGTAATGGCACAGAGACCGAGTCGATCTCTGAGCAGAATGGCCGAATGTGGGAGAGGGGGAAATGTTCTAGTTGTGTAGGGTGTGTTTGAGCGGCAATCAATCTCCTTGTGATGTTTACATAGGTAAATGTTGGCCTATGTAATAAAGCTTTGTGTTAATTTTTCTTTCTTTTATTAACTAGCGCTTAATGAAAATCGTTGTAGCTGTTTTCAAGATAATCGCAAAAACCTTTCAGTAAAGTGGTACTACTTCCGGTGACCTATTTTGTCCAATACCTTATTGTTAGGTCTTCTGGTGGAACTTTAAAGAAACATCAAGTTTAAGGTGCGATTTTGCTGTTTTTGAGTTATGCTGATCACAAACACACCAAGACAAACAGACACAACCCACACACATTCATATAAACCAAATTTCTAAAAATCATTTCTTCTCATTCACGGATCCTCAATACTTGTATATTTGGTAAAAACATAACATCGAATATTTGACGTGATCAGTTCTTCCTGTATGCACCAGCAAGAGAAAGTAAAAATTCAAAACTATAATAATAATGTATTAAATACATTATTATAATACATAAGATATAACTTAATATGTTATAATAATTATATTGTTTCCTAATTAAATTCTCTATCTAATCTAATTCTGTCATAGAATTTCCTTGTGTTCACAATTTCCTCAATTGTTATTTCTGCTTTTACAAATGTACTTTAAATGCGTCATCGCATCTATGTTTGTTTTAAGTAGTTGTTGTTGTTGTTGTTGTTGTTGTTGTTGTTGTTATAGTTGTTGTTATTGTTTATTAGTTGTAAAAAGCTTACACAAGTTTATACAATAGAGTTTACATCTGGGTCTTTCAGAAAATACAGAAAGTAAATAAATAATTCAAATACATGGTTTATTCACAAAGTTTTCGTAGTATTATTATTCCGTGTCGTATTTAGTAAATTAAATCAGACTTTTACAGTAACTAACGGAATTTAATAACACTTGCTCATTGTCAACCAATTTTTACTACATAATAAAATATAATAAATAAAACAGACATTTTATTGATGTTGTAAATTACATCCCTGTTGATTGTTACTCTACTTAGTAATTATTAGATTTAGTATTTTGCTACTTGAACAGAAAAAGCGCTTAAATTAAATAAAATAAAAAACACTTGAGTTTCCGGTTTGTGAACGCATCAGTGATTTGTTATAAACCAAAGTTTCGCCTATATTGCAATGAGCTTCTTCAGGATCGTTACACCTTGAAAGCTAATGGAGCAATGAACCTTGGTAGGTAAGGGGCGTAGCTTCCCTTCTCCCGGGAACTCAAGTGTTTTTCATGAAAATGACCACGGAGATCATATAAACAAAATTATTTTTCTAAGAACATTTAACTATTGATAAATTTACCCTTCTAAACATTTGCGCCTTCCCTAAGTATATCTGCCCGGAGGCGATTTTATACCGCTGCGATGTAGCATCCCTGATTGTTAAAAAAAAAAAATCTGGTGTGAAACACTCACACAACTTTCTCTTACCCAGTTCTCAAAATTATAATTGAAGAATTTTGTAGTTAGTGTACCAAATTAAGTGAAATTCGTCGAAAACTAAAAAAACTGTTCAGTAAAAGCGCATTTCCGGTTTTTTCAAACTCGGAATTTCAACATATATTTAATTCTAATTAACATTATTTAGATGACATAATTGTCTAATAAAGTGAAATAGCACTTTAGAGGAAGCCATCACCCACTCCTCCCCCAAAAATACCCTTAAATGAATTTTTCCG
The DNA here is from genome assembly GCA_011037195.1 of Triatoma infestans. Classification (NCBI taxonomy): domain Eukaryota; kingdom Metazoa; phylum Arthropoda; class Insecta; order Hemiptera; family Reduviidae; genus Triatoma; species Triatoma infestans. The sequence continues at coordinate 79,237 of JAAEAF010000605.1, forward strand.
GAGAAATATTTTTAAATAAAAGTTGTAGCTCTTTGTATGTGTAGTTGATGTACTCAGTTTCATGAAAATCGTTGGGGCCATTTTTGAGAAAATCTCAAAAAAAGTAAAAAAAAACAAAAAAACTAGTAAAGTGGTACTTCTGGTTGAGGAATTTTGCCAGATTATGTACTGGTAGATTTCATGAGATCAAGTTTCAACTTTCTAAGCTTTTTCAATTTTGAGCTATGCTGTTCACATAGACACACACACACACTTTTTTCTAAAAAAAACAACACTTTTTTGGAGTCAGGGGACCTCAAAACGGATATTTCCGGTGAAAACTCGATATTGAAAATTTGACACGATTACAATACTTTCTCTTACTAGGAGTAAAAGAAAGTAAAAAGATTTTAGATAGCTGAATATTGCAGAGCAATAGTAATATTCATCAATTCCTTGCTGAACCTTTAAATATCCTAAGAATACTCTCAAAAATCAATTTTAAAATTCATTTCTTATTTTCAGTTTTTTTAAAAATAAATACATCTTAATTGGAACTTTCAATTTCCCAGCCATTTTTCTAGCTAAAATTACTAATATAGAAAATATCTGATACTAAAGGAATAGAGCAATAAACTTTTATTTCCCCCAACTTGGAGGTTATTATATAGATATATATCTTTTACATCCTGGAAATTCCATGTTCTAACACCTACTTTCACACCAATACCACTTGCTATACGTTGAATCCATTTTTATCAGTTACAGTAAATCCATGGAGAAAGATGCAGCTGCTTCCTGTATGTTCCTACGCATATTAACAAGCTTACTATCGGAAAGTGAATACAAATATATAATGTATTCACCAAGTTTTACGAACTAAGTGAAAACTAAGCCGATATATCTATATGTAATGTTATCTTTACTATGGATGTTGAATAAATAACTAGTCTAATTTAAGTTCATGTAATTTTATTTCTTATTTTGTTGCCGATGTCAAATACAATTTGTTTAAAAAAATAAGTGAAAAAAAAGAAGATATATCTTATCCTTCGATACATCTTGAAATTTAACGTCTTAAACAACTACAATAATGGTAACATTGTTTTAATAATTTATTTTATATCCAGTATTTCTTGAATGCTAATAAATATTTTTATACATAAGGCTGTTGTATTAAGAAGGTCATAATAATGCTGTATTTGCCAAATATTACTATCATCTTTTCGTCAAAATATTTGTTGTAGAAATTTTTGGAACTTGGCAAGCATAGATGCACTCAAAAATTATTTTTTGCTAATTACTATATATTTGGATATAGCAAATATTCGGCGACTTTTTTTTCTGTTCCATAATCGGATTCTGATTATTAGCCACCAGGAAATCTATCCAATGTAACGTTCATGTACTGGGGGAGTAAATTAAATTAAATTGAATATATTAATTAATAATTAATTATTATAATTCATATTTTGGAGTCTTTTCCAAAGGGATCTCGTGAAGTCTATATTATCTGAATTGAGCAAGGGATAAAAAAATGAGCAGAAAATAAACACATAAAAGGAAATACATATAATTCAAGGATAAATCTTACTACATATTAAATCTGATTCATTAAATAGCAATAATAATAATAAGCACAAATTATATATAGTTTTTACAAATTTACAATATATAAGAAGTTTTACTTGAAGGTTAGGCCTTTAGCACTTCGACACTGTTATATCAATTGTACACTTTTCTTCACCACAAAAAATTTGATCCTCTACATTTGAGGCTCTACATATATATAATCCCTCCCTTTATTGAAGAGAGAAAGGAAGGGAAATTCCCTTTTATTGTACTAAAGATATTCTACCTTTCTAACAGTTCATTATTGTTTTCATCCAACCTTCAAAAAAACCCAGTCTTGAAATAGCAACCAATATTAAATATATATATATTAACTAATATATTTCACCTAATTCTAAAATCATGATTTATATTTCTTTTATCATTTCTCCCAAAGATCTACACATTACACCAAACTAGTCGATACTTGTCAAGTAGTTATTTGGTCTCCACGGAATATCGAATAATAAGGATTTTTTTTTTTTTTATTATTATTTAACCATATAATGTTTTACTTTTAATTTGTTTGATAAACTTCAAATAACAATGTTTCAAATCATTCAAGTCTGCGATCCATTTAGACTCATGTCCCTGCCTTGATGGAGATAAGTTCACAAATTTACGACAGACGGCTGCTCAAGAAAAGCAGCTATGACCGTGCAGTGGCCAACGTAACCGCATATTGGAAAAAATTAATCACATTATTGAGAACTAAATAAATAACCAGAATTTATAGGATTCATTTAGATTGACTCGATGACACCAAGAATTTGAATTATATATTGAAGTCAAGTTGCATTTCTTTATGGTGAAATTTGACACACAAAAAAACATAGTTTCAGATGAGGTTCCCAAACGTCATTTCAAGTTTGACCTTCCTGCTATCTTTGCTTTTGAAATATATTGTTCACATTCACACACAGACATACGCATTTATGCATATATATATATATATATCATTCGCTAAAAACACTAATTTCGTATCAGGAAAATTTTGCGTGATAGCCTGCTTCTTTTTGTGGTCATTGACGATGATACACTCTCTACCATAACAACTATCTAGTGTATCAACTGTATTTGTGTATCAATTGTATTTATCAACTGTAACATTATATCTAGTGTATCAACTGTATTTGCTCCTGTGCAAGTCTATGTTATTACACTGTTTAACAAAAACATCCTGATGATGGGCGAACGCCCGAAACCGGTCGATGACCACAAAAAAAAAAGCAGGCTATCACGGAAAATGTCTCTAATGCTTTCCAGCTCTGCGAAACCAACCATAACAACAACTAATTTCGTACTTAGAGTTCCTTGTATTACCGATGAAACTGCAATTTCGAAAATGTGACTTTAACAGCAATAAACGAAAGTAGAAACTGTCAGTTTATATAAAATTACATTTTTGTTTTTATCTTTAATATTCAATGATACAGTATATAGCATACTGGGGACAAGTTTAGTGTGAAATGTTATTGGTGTGTTGAGTTGTTGTGTTTGTAGTAGTAGTTGGTGTAGCACGAGCGGTTTAGTAAAGGGGCTTGTAAATATGTACGAGTATGTTTAAGAGAGAAGTATTAGTAATAATCTCCCCGTAGGGGGAAGTGGACTAGCCACTTCTTCAGGGATCTAGGCGTCCCTGCGGATTTCCCAGCCTAACAACACTACATGTACACTCATACTGACACCCTTGACAATACACACTACACATAGGACCTGCAGAGGTAGTTGATGTGTGCAGCTACTTGGGTACAGCGCACCCACAGGTAAACTTGAGCTCCCCACCACACACACTCACTCACACCTGAACACTCGACACTTTACAGACGACTACATACACTGCACGAACAAATACACGCACTCGTTGAGAGCTCGGAGTATAAATACCTCTCCCTCGTGCTTGCCGGCACGAGGCTTTGGGGCTAGGGTGGAAAAGGGGATCCTGGGCATTGAGGGAGACGACGACCTGCGGGCGTCCGATCCCAACACATGTCTTTGGCCTCGGCTTCACCCGAGAGCTCTACCTGGGGGATAGCCCGACTCCAGGAAGGCTAGGGAATTCCGCCTCAGGCGGGTTCCTAGGGTTAGGAGGGGGGCCGCGGGGACACGGGTCGGTGCTTCGGGAACGGAACGCTGTCTTCCGTGGCACCTGACTATATCGGGGTGTGATGGTCCATCCGGAGAGTAACCGGATCCAATTGAGCGTCCGTGGAGGCGGGACCACATGCCCTGACGAAATTTTATTGATTATAATGGATAGTCAATATAATTTTTTAAGGCCTAGCCCACCAATACTTCCTTCACAATCCCCCAATCCTATTCCTTTACCTAATAACCCTCATCCTATTCCTCTTCCAATCCCAAACCAGAAAAATCCCGTAAATATTTCCCCTATATCCCAATTCTCCAACTCCCAAACAATACTGGAGAAAACTGGACAACGACAAGGCGTGGACCTGGATAGTACTGCTGGATTACCGGAATCTGGGTTGCAGGTTACCCTGCAACCATATAGCCCTTCTTCCCCGCCAAGGAAGAAAGCCAAGGGCGGCCACCGGAATGAAGTTGCATTTAAATTTGTAGATCTTGAAGAGGATAACTGGGGGCGATATTTTGTTGTGAAAAAGAAAGAAGGAACTTTCACAAATGAATGTTCCTTCAAACTACACAAATATATTAAGAGCATCTTAGGTAAAACTAAAAGTGTCAGAAAGCTCACTGATGGTTCACTGTGCATTGAGGCCGAGAACCGTATGCAAGCTAAGGCTATTATGAATTTGCAAAGATACATGGATGCTGAGCTAGAAACCGGTCCCCACAAACGGCTGAACACTTCACAGGGAGTGATTACCTGTCGGGCCTTTTTAAACAGCTCGTTAGAAGATATAAAAGAGGGTCTGGCAGATCAAGGTGTAATAGAGGTGAGGAGAATAAAGAGGAGACAGGACGGGTCCCTAGAGGACATTGCTGATAGTAGATGCAGCCTTCTATAAACTGAGGGTGCGCCCGTACATTCCATCACAGATGAGGTGTTATCAATGTCAGAGGTTTGGACATACCTCTATGAGATGTAAGGCTGTAGAACCGGTGTGCACTTGTGGCAAACCTAAGCATGATAGAGAGTGCACACCACCAATAACTTGCGTGAACTGTGGCGGAGATCACACTGCCAGATCTTCGGGGTGCCCTACACTAATGAAAGAGAAGGAGATACAAAAAGTAAAGACACTACAACAATTGCCCTATCATGAAGCTATAGCAATTGTTGAAAGTAAAAGTTATGTAACGAATGAAATCTCTTTTGCTGAGAAACTGAGGGCACCCACTTCAGTGGCACACCTCCCAATACCTGCCCAACTTCAAGGGCAATCAATAAAAGGCCTCTCCCCTGCCATAAGGGGAACTTCTGTAAAAGTAGGAGAAATCCCACTACCCAATACCTCCCCAACCTTAAGGGGAGCTATTTTAAAGGTGGGAGAAATCCCACCACCCAAATCAAACACCCCTCAGGGGGTGGTACGAGTAGCCGAAAGGCTACTGACAATTACTCCCACCACAAGTGGGAGCGACATAAAGGTGGATTTAATTCCGCCTAAAGAAACGCCTTCCTCTGAAGGGGAGTGGAAGGTGGTCAGTCCACCAAAACGCTCTCCTAGGAGGAAAAATCCTCCTAAATTAATGCTGCCTCCCTCTGACCCAATAAGGACTAGGGGGAAAACGCGAACAAATCGCGAAGGCCAAGCACCTCTTGCCTCCAATGTCCGATCTCCCAAGGAGCAATGGCAGCTCACGGCGACGGACATTGAGGCCTCAGAATCGGAGGGTGGGAATATTTCTGATCACCTTCCTAGGAGAAGAAAAAAGGGTTGGCCCAAAGGCAAACCCCGGAAATCGTGTGCCACTGAATAAGACTAAGTATCAATATCTTTATTTCAGCATCCATGTATCTGAACCATTATATACATATCATGAATCAAAACTTTCTTTATTGTAGAACATTTGTAAATATTTTAAACGCATTAAGTATCAGCAAGATCCTGCCAGGTGTGGTCGCTTCACAATGTTACCATGTGTGAGTCCATTCTTCAATGGAATATGCGGGGCTTCATAAGCAATATGGAAGGGTTGCGTAGGATGGTGGCGGAACACCGTCCATTTGGGTTGTGCCTCCAGGAAACGAAGATTCGCCCAGGGCAACTCATTCGAATCCCTGGGTATACCACTTATAGCAAAGAGGTACAACCTGCCCCGGGTGGGAGGGCGCATGGCGGAGTGGCCGTTTGTATAAGGGATGACATCCCCAGCAGACGGCTATCCCTGCAAACTAATCTACAAGTCGTTGCCGTGCGCCTAACTGTGCCGCTGCAGATCACTTTAGTTAGTATATATCTGCCGAATATCTTCTGGCGGAGAGGTGATCTGGAGAATCTGCTCTCGCAGCTCCCTGCCCCGGTGTTGTTGATGGGCGACTTCAACTCTCACAACACCTGGTGGGGGTCAGTTAGAACTGATGCTCGAGGCAGATCTCTTGAGGAAATTATAGATAATGCCAATATGATGCTCCTCAACAGCGCTGCAGCAACACACTTTAATGCATACTCAGGAGGATTTAGTGCAATCGACCTGAGTGTGGCAACACCCACCATTGCAGTTCGTTTGGAATGGAACACACTGGATGAATTATACCATAGCGACCACTTTCCAATTTTGGTATCGAGCTCCATCTCCAGGTCAGATTTCGTCATACCCTGCAGATACGACATCAAAAGAGCAAACTGGTCCGCATACGCCTCTAGAGTGGTGACATCACCCCTAACAGGGGATGCTACCATCGATAATATACATTTTTCAGAGGCACTGGTGCGGGCAGCCGGTGGTACTATTCCGATGGTAGGCGGGGGAATCACAAGACCCCCCGTCCCCTGGTGGACCCCGGAATGTAGAAAAGCCAATGCAGCAAAAAAGAAGGTTCTGAATAGGTTTAAAAGGTATCCGACGGAGGGAAATTTAATAAATTTTAAAATTCTGAGAGCCAGGGAGAGGCGTATAATTAAAGAATCAAAAAAGAAAACCCTCACCTCCTATGTATCCAAGATCTCTACATCGTCGACGCTAAAGGAGGTGTGGGATAAGATAAAAACCCTCTCTGGTGGATACAGAACCCCGTCGATACCAATCCTAAAAATAAATGATGTCGTCGTCACCGAGCCGGTGGATGTGGCTGAAGCCTTCGCCAGGCACTTTGCTAAAGTGTCCAGCTTACAAGGTTACTCGGCCGAATTCCTCCGGCGAAAAGGTGACGTGGAGCAACAGCCACTCGATTTTGACACCGCCATTAATGAAGCTTACAACGAACCGCTGACCATCCATGAGCTAGAAAATGCACTCAAGAAATCTAAAAATTCTGCTCCAGGGGTGGATGGGATCCCATATGCGATGATAAGTAACTTAAAGGCAGCCGGGAAGGTAGCCCTTCTCTAATTTTACAACAGCATATGGGAGACCGGCCAATACCCAGATGGTTGGCGGGAAGCAATTATTATTCCGATCCCGAAAGAAGGAAAAGACCCCAGTGATCCCTCTAGCTACAGACCTATTTCATTGACCACTTGCTTGAGTAAAGTCTTTGAATCGATAATCAATTTTAGATTAACGTACATGCTAGAAAGTAGAGGACTTTACAGCCAGCACCAAGCGGGATTTCGCAGATATCGTTCCACGTTAGATCAGATGAGCCAACTTGAGGTCTATGTGCAAAACGCATTTATGCGTAGAGAGCACGTGCTGGCCGTGTTCTTTGACCTCGAGAAGGCTTATGATACGACGTGGAGATATGCGATACTGCGGAAGTGTCATGAATGGGGATTAAGAGGGAATCTGCCAAGGTTCCTCCGTGGCTTTTTAGAGTCACGAAGGTTCCGAGTGCGCCTGGGGTCGGTCTTTTCGGACCCACATGTCTTTGACAACGGTATACCACAGGGATCGGTATTGAGTGTGACACTCTTCACGATGGCGGTGAATTGTCTAGCCGAAGTTGTAGGGGACCCCCTGAAAATCTCTCTGTACGTTGACGACCTTGCTATCTATTTATCAGGTAGTAACCTTAGCGAGGTCGGAGAAACCCTACAACAGGCAATAGACAGGGTGGCTAATGAGGCTTCCAGGAATGGATTTAAATTCTCTAAAACCAAAACGGTGTGCGTACATTTTTGTAGGTTAAGACATGAACATAGTTCTCCCACTTTGTTATTAGATGGCACACCGATCCAATATAAAGAAAATATCCGTTTCCTGGGCCTCATTTTCGATACTAAACTAGCCTGGCAGGATCATATAGATTACACTTGTAAAAAAGCAAGGAGGACCCTCGACATCTTGAAATTTCTTGGAAGTTACAAATGGGGTACGGAGCGGGAAATCTTGAAACGTATTTTTATCACACTTACCCGCTCCAAACTAGAATATGGAGCACCAGTTTATAGTTCTGCGCGCAAGTCACGCCTGAAATTATTGGACAGAATTTATAATGAAGGAATCAGGTTATTCACAGGCGCCTTCCGGACCAGTCCTTTGCAAAGCCTCTATGTAGAGTCGGGGATGCTGCCACCACAGCTTAGGAGGGAACAGCTTACTCTGACCTATACAGCCGGAATATGGGGAAAGCGGTTTCATACCTTATTCCCTTACATATTTGAGAGCCCATATAGTGAAGAGTTCCGTCAGCAATGCTCGCGGACGCGACCCCTCGGGGTCAGAGCCAAGGAACTGCTAGATGCGGAGGGAATAGAATTTGGCCAAGTCTTGGGGTGGGGTTTAGCGTCTCGCCCTCCATGGTGTTTACCCTCTGCAAGCGTCCGCATGGACCTGGCAATTCATAAAAAAGAGGAAACAACACCCGTCGTCTACAGACAAAAATTACTAGAACTTTTAGAATTTTATTTTGATTTCCGACCTGTCTTTACAGACGGATCGAAGATAGACGACGGCGTAGGTAGTGCTGTTTACACGGAGGGAGTTACCCTGAGTTGGACACTCCCTCAATATGCAACCGTGTATACGGCTGAGATGTATGCTATTTGCCAGGCCATGATGCTAGCTAAAGAAAAGAATTATAATAAATCATTAATATTAACGGACTCACTAAGTGCATTAATGGCTCTCCGGGATGAATTCTCGACGGACCCTATGGTAGTGAATATCTACAATTTATTACTTCAGCTAAGCGCACGTGGGCAACGAGTGGCATTCGCCTGGGTGCCGGGCCATATTGGTGTGTCCGGCAACGAACGGGCGGACGAGGCAGCCAAACTTGCTGCCTCTACACTAGCAAATGATGCCATTCCTGTTCGTCCCACTGACATACAGATGTATGTAAAAAATGCTATTAACAGAAAATGGCAACGCCAGTGGGACAGTACAAATGAAAAGCTTAAAGATTATAAACCACGTGTGCGATGTGCTATGGTCGAGAATTACCCGCGGCATGATTCAGTAATACTGACGAGGCTAAGGATTGGTCATACACGTGTGACACATGGGCACCTCCTTATTGGTGAAAGAAGACCGAGGTGTCCTCGATGCAGAGAAAGATTAACGGTGGAGCACGTATTGGAAGGGTGTCGGGCACTGCGTTCTCAGAGGGAGAGAGCAGGCCTACCACATGACCAGCGCGCTATTCTTCAAGAGGGTTCTCCTTACATTGGGAGGCTATTTGCTTTTTTGAAAGAAATAAATGTCTATAGAAAAATTTAAGTTAGTTATTAGGTTAAGCAAACGTGGGTGAATGAATATCAAGTACTTCACCCACCTAGGTTAGTCGACTTAAAAGGGGAAAGGAATATCGAGTACTTTCCCCATGTGTGAATGTTTAGTATGAATGTATTTATTAGCGTGAATGTATTCATTGGCGTGAATGTATTTATTGGCGTGAATGTATTTATTAGCGTGAATGTATGTATTGGCGTGAATGTATTTATTGGCGTGAATGTATTTATTAGCGTGAATGTATCTATTGGCGTGAATGTATTTATTGGCGTGAATGTATTTATTAGCGAGAATGTTAAGAATGTATGTTAAGTTTAGGTTTTTAACAGGGGTTGAAAGAAATTTTATAAAAGTATTTCAACCCTATTAGGTTTAGATTAACATTAGGATTAGTTCACTTAAGGGTGTGCAGGAATATTTGTTAAAAGTACTGCAGGCCCCCATATTTTGTACAGCAAAATAGCCTCCTTAGAATAAATATACAATCAGAAGCTACTAATATAAGTAAAATGTAGTAAGAAATAACTCAATAACCTGTTATAATGTAGTACATAGGACAAAAGATACTTTTAGTTTTGCACACCTGATAGTGAAATAACGTTCTAGTAGAATAAGGGATGGCACGAAACAACATTCCACACTCCTCCTCGTCGACTAGATCGATGAATTAAGAGGGGATGTGTGGGGAAATAAAATATTTGACAACCTTTGGCTCCACACCACCTTGCCGAGCAAGGTTTTCTGAGTGGATGCCATCTAGGATAACATGTGCCATCCCGGCTCGTGCGGACCCGGTTTGAGAAAGAAAATTAACTGAGCAGCGCTAATGACCGCAGTTGTCGATGCGCTATAAAAAAAAAAAAAAAAAAAAAAATTAGTAATAATCAAGAGAGACCACCGTTTTTTAAAATAAATATATTATTCTCTAAGCAAATTTAAGTACTTTACAATATCACAACTATATCTTAATAAATCAAATGTTTATCTAGAATAAAGGCAAATCACTATCACTGGCACTGAGTTTAAGAGAGCGATTCCTGAAGCAAGTGTTCTGGCTTGAATGTCTGTTTTAGTCTGTCTTGAAGGAATGTCTTATCTTCATAGTTCAAATCCTTTCAAATAATGCTGGTATATCTGGAGGGAGTTTTATTGTTTTACCCTAACTATTTCTTGCCCTTTGTCTCTTGGTTTGCATTGACCTAGATTGTAGTACATGGCTGTATCCCCATCACTAAAATACACTATTTAAAGTAACTAATTTTCACAAAATTATTTTACTAATCTATTTTCCAAAACTATTATTTTTCCATTTCGTTCTTCCACTACAAATGAAAAACCAGCGAACGCATGCTCTTAGCCTAAACTTTCCGCTAGCTAGTTAAAACTGCAATTATTTACATTATTTGGTTTTTACCATTCAACCAACTTTTTCAAATTTACTTATTTAGTAAATTATAATTTCTTTTCATAAATTCGTTACATTTATATATATATTTTTTTTTAATAGTAAACTAACATTACGTATAATTGACTGTATATAACCATTAGAAATAACAGATAGTGTTTGACATCATTTAACCGCTCCGAAGGTACATTTATAGTCGTTATACAAACAGTGCTCTCGCCAATATAAATCCAAGGTATGGATTTTAATTAGATAAATCTCTGTAAATTCCTTACCAATAAAAGAACTGTGCTCATAATATCTTGTTACCGTCCCCCGACTATCCGCTCTAATTGTCTGAAGACTAGTTAACCAAAGCCAATATTTAATTTAAAATATTTCAAAATTGAAAATATAGAAAAGTAAAGATAGGAGAGGAGATACGTATAGTTAAAGAATCAAAACCCATTTGAACTATGAGTAGAAAGAATTATTATTTGTTTGTACTAAGCCTTCTAATATGCCCTCGTTTTGTTTTGTTATTTCTTCTTCTTATCGAAGGAGGAAAGAAACCTTAATAATATCGGAAGTCAGTATTGTAAATATATATATATAAACAACCTGCCAAATAATGCCAAATGTTTATTATATATTTTAATAAATTTTTTTTTTTCTGGATAAATAAATTTTCTTTTTAGAAAGAAAAGGAAAATAAAATTACACAACATTCTGTCTCAAATCTATTTCTGTCCAATGACCAGAATTTCGTTTGATTTTCCATGGGATGCTTTTTATTTTTATTTCCTTATCAATTTCCCTGTGCCGATGTTGCAGCAATTTATTGGAGAATATCTTTTTATTTATTTATTTATTTTTTTCTCTTTCCTTTATTTTCATACCAAGCTCGTGGAAAGTTATTTTGATTTATTCAAGTTATTCACCAGCAGATGGCCATAATATTTTCAATGTTTATTTCTTGAGGAAAAGTAATTTATTACTTACTGGTGAATTTTCAGAAGTAATAATTGATAAGTATTATATTGCAAACAGTTTTTTATAAATAATAACTGGGAAAAATTCTTTTTAATTTGTTTTAGGGTTGTAAGAATGATAACCTCTTAATGGCCTTTTTAATTTACTCTGAATTTTTAATTTACTCTGAACTCTTGAAATGATTTACATTTATTCCCGACGTTCCGACACTCTGCGTGTCATTATCAAGGGAAAGTTAATGTTCACAATATTTTTTATATCTGAAATATAATTTATAAGTTTTTATAGTAGTACATTTAATAGAAATTTAAAATTTTAATAATATGAATGTCCATCAAATTAGTTGTACCAACCTGTATTGGGAGATATGATTTAATATAGATTTTAACCTATAGATTTATTAAGATTTATTATACAGAAGAAACTAAATGAATTTAACGTCAACATGTTACAAGAAATACTTTAAAATCAGTCAACCACCAGGCCCCTCAGCTAGTGGGTACTCAAATATATAGTAAGTCTAATTAAGTAATTAAGTTTTAAATTAACATATAAAAATCAACTAAGTTCAACACTAATTTATTAATATCATATTACAGGCCTTAAATCAACAAAATAAAAAAAAACATAATATACAAATGTATAATATTCGTCTAAAGAAAAAACGAATTGGTACCACGTGGTCCCAAATTCAATAATCCAAATGAATTTAATACAATTAGTCTTCAGATGAAAAAATTTTTAATTACACTATTCATAATTACGGCTATTAACAACAGAGTTACAAATAAATTAATTTAGCAAAATTTGGACATACCTTGAAATTGGAAATTTTACTCTACATAATAAATCACATCTCCCAATACAAGATGGTATATGTAGTGGAATGAATTGTCGTGATTCCTGTGGTATGAAGTTAGATGTCTTGAAGAGGGATTTAATAGGCGGAAGTTAGTTTATAGATTTTAGACTCGAAATAACTAAACACTGATTTTACAAAAATAGACTATATTTTTACAATAATTTGAATGAGCGAGATGGTAACTACAATTAATTATGAATTGATAAAAATAAATAAATAATTTTAAGAGTTAAATAACAGATAATTTAAATTATTAAAATTAATAACTAATATGCACAACTATGAAATAATTATAAGTTTAACCTTGTATAGGGACGCGCTCTGAACTCAAGTATAACTGCTGATGTAATGATAATACTGATATACTGATGTTACTGGTGTAATAATAATGATCGATGAATGATGAATGATCCCCTCCTCCAGTGGGGCGAAGTTTATATTAGTATTACTCACACACTGTCAGGTGTGTAAGTAATTCTCACACTAAGACATCTCTCGTAGCGTGCGACCTTGGTTAGGTCGGTGACCAGTGATTTAGGTCAGTGGCCAGATTTGGTCGCCCATCGGTGATTTTCAAAGACCGGTAGCCTTGAATCTGCCAGGTGGCTTCTGTTCAGTTAGAAAGGGTTTTTATCGGTGCTTGTCTTTGATACCCTTGTATTGAAAAAGGCAGCGGCCGGCTGAGGCCACTAGTTATAAATTATTCTTTCTTTTTGTTATATTTTGTGAAGGTAGCGGCTGGCTGGAACCGCTTGACATTGCTATGTCATTACATATAACTAATTTGATGGACATTCATATTATTAAAATTTTAAATTTCTATTAAATGTACTACTATAAAAACTTATAAATTATATTTCAGATATAAAAATTATTGTGAACATTAACTTTCCCTTGATAATGACACGCAGAGTGTCGGAACGTCGGGAATAAATGTAAATCATTTCAAGATAATTATAATTAAGGCTGGTAAGAGGTTCACATTCTTACAACCCTGAAAAAATTAATATAACATCAAACAGTCAAAAAATTCAACTATATGCTTTCTTTTTAATAGTATTTCAAGAAATCCAATAAATTTACTTAAAGGTTTTTTTAGATTCAGAAGTTATAATTATTTCAAAACAGTATGGTTAAAATTAAATGACAAAAAGTCCATAATAAGTATAAAATACTTTACTATACAATATAGAGCTTTCGAACTGGGAGCCAGGTCATATCCAAGATTACACAACAAGATCAGAACAACATAACAGAAGTAATCAAACTTGTTTTAACATCAATTTTATTTTGTTCCATTAGTATAAACGGCCAAATACAAAATGGCGGATCTTGCATTGGCGGTATAATTTTCTTTTGCCTTCTTTTTCAACAATGGAATGAAAATTCTGAGTTTTTCTTTTAATTCTGAGTTAGCTCACATTAATTTTGTAAAACGGTAAATTCACAATAGTTAGTTTAAAAAAAACTTTTCTTAGACCAGGAGTTTGTAGCTATACATTATATTAATTTCATTTATGTGGAGCAGTCCATACAGTATTAAAAGAGTACTATAAACATTGAAATCTACGAATGAGCTAATAAAATCAAAATCTAGTTTCTTGCAACAACAATATAAAAAAAAAAAGGAATCAACTAATTATTAGTTCAATTAAACAAATAAATAATTATAATAAGAAGAAGCGTTATGTATATAATGGAGTTGTTGAGGAGAGAAATTAGGTTTGATTAATTAAACGAGATACGAAGACACTGTTATAATGTAGCTATAAGTTAACACTAACCGTACTGGACTTGTAATGATTTTATAGAATAAAAGGTAGGAGTAGAGATATGACACGATGCGATGTATGGTTGAATCTGATAGATAGATATTTTCTAGATAGATTCTCACTGGCTTATATACAGGTTCTCCCACTCTAGCCTGCTTAAGTCAGAGAGTACCAGAGAGGGTCTGTCTTCTCTCTCTCTCTTGCCATTACATGCATTAGAGTTCGAAAAATCTGCAGACCAAGTAACTATGTAAATTGGTTTGAGATTACATTTCAATCCCTTTAAATACCATATTATTTTTATGGTAACCCAAGAGATCGACATTCTTCCTACTTGTGAGTTTTAGAACCTCCATCTCGCTTCTCAGCTTCTGATTTACTTCTTTCTTGTGAGTTTAGTATACATTCATAGTTGCTATAGAGTCCATTTGTTGCGACATAAGTATACCAGAGAGAGTGGGGGAAAGTTGACATCAGTCATCGTTGTAGAAGTGATTATTGCTTCTTTCTTAGCAATTTTCAATGCTAGTTCAGGCGGGATTTTAGAGTACTCGAGCGAAGTACAGAAGATATAGATCCTCTTGTGACATAACAAAGTGGAAAGAACGTAAAAAGAAATATAAATAAATTATCAAAAATAAATTCCACCAGTACTGAGAAAAAAAATAGAAAACTTCAATTTTCATTTTTGTATGAAGGTTTATGTCAGAAAATTTCATGACAAATGTAATGTAAAGTATAGCTTCCTACAATTTTTAATTTTTGAAGTATTTTGTTCACATAGAAATAGTCAAATTGCTGAAAACCTTTTTTTGTCATATTGAGGAAATCTTGGTGATAATTCAAATATAAACCTTTGACATGATCGCAATAGAAGAATGTGATAAATCGAAAGTAAATTAAAAATAGAACCATTATTAATACTATATTTACAAAGATGTGAGAAATTTCCCTTTAGTCAATCTTAAATAACTTCAGTTTAATTCTTTGCTTAATTTATTTCTACCAAACTAATCAATTGATAAATCTGCCAATTGTATAAAACTTCAATATTCTGTGTTTTTCTTTTCCTTTTTTTTTTTTGTAATCTATCTTAGTTGTCTTAGACCAAGTTCTGTTGAAAAGTTTTTCAGCTTTGCAGTCGGCATTCTATATAAATGTTGGCACATCTCCAACAATTCAACAAACTAACTTTTAAATATTTCACTTACAGAAATGACAGTCTTTATCATTTTTTTTTTTCATTTTTTTTTATTTCTTCGTCTTCTTTTTAATTCTTTCATTTACAGTTAAAGCTGTTTAACTGTAAATAAAAGAAGATAAAAGTAAAACAAGTAATTATGGTAACTTCTTAAATCAACACCAAAGTGATAAACTGAGATATTCTACTTTAATGCAACACACAACACTAAAAGAACAGTAGATTACTAATAACTTTTAAGAACATTTGGGTTTGATTTATTGAAGTATGTTAGGGCGGTTACCAATTACCATGACAACTAATTTGATAGACGTTAAGTCCACCTGAAACAATAGGCAATACTTTTAAAAAAAGATTTTGTGTAGATATTGAATCTTTAAAGCTGCAAATCAATAAAGTCAAGTTCTAAAGCCGCTGCAAATGCAATGTCCAAGCAAAAAATGTATAAAGAATAACTCTAAGTAAAATTATCTTATTAACTAAAAGCAGATAAATTAATATAAACCATATTTGATGTAAATTCAGCTTATTTTCTGTTGTTATAAATATTGTAATAACTTTTTCTAGAACAGGCCAAAATAAAAATAATTAAATACATAATGAATAAATTAGCTCACTGTTGGCTCGCTGGGGTTGCACGCGAAAATTCCTAGTTCGATCCAGGCAGTGTTGCCCATAGATGAGCCTTTACAGCACATTATCGGTGATTGGCTCTCTCTGTAACAAGAGAACTCTGCCCGAGGTCATCAGCATCAGCTAAAAACCCCGGAAATGTCCAAAGACAGTAGACAATAAAAAACAATATTCCAAAAGATTGGGCCTGATATGAAACCCTAAAAGGATCCAAAGGTAACTACCTTAAAAATTTCTTTGAAGTCCAATCTTACAACCACAAATCTGTCCTTCAAGAAATACTTTACCAACCTGAATAAATTATACGGGCATTCCATTAACCTAAGCCGTTCAAATAGGCTATGCCATCAGAGATTATCAAAAGCCCCAGCAAATTAGGATACCTGCCAGATATTTAGAATACGATATTTACAGAACTAATACAATCATGCAGCGCATCCTCCATGGTTATACCCTTCTTAAAACCATATTGGGCACTCTGAGATAACCTTTTTTGATTCATATAAATCACACAATTTGTCCATGTGTAACCGTTCAAAAATTTTCCCAAAACAGGCAGCAAATAGGTCGATATGATCTGGAAACATTCAAAGGCTTTTCAACAGAGGTTTAATTCACTTGATTTCCAGCAGTTTGGAAAATGACCTTTCAACAACTATTAAAAGTATTTTAGGGCATACTGACCAAAGTCTCTTTACCATTTCTAAAGTAATACGATCCATTCCTGGGGCTGGACGACTTCTTGATTTGGCTTTGAAATCTAATTCAAAATGTTCCAATGTGTCCTCATTGTAGTAAAAGGCATTACTTCTTCTCCTGATCTCCATTTGAGACGGTATGTCTTCAGCCACGATATCATTCGGCAGCAGCACATTCACTGCATCTTCGGCAATTGTTCCACTGTGTCTTTCCAATTAAACGAACTTTAGCTTCCAGGCATCACGGAGACCACAATTGATTTCTGTGAGACTTTCATTGCTAATTTATGCCCAACCGTAGAGCCGCATTTCCATCGACCCTAACCAACTCCCACCAGCAGTCTATTTTCGTGCGACGAATTGCCGATATGAAAGCGTCTTTTTTTATATATTTAAATTCATTCTTAGCTGAATTAATTAAGTCTTCTTAGATTCTACCGCGTCGAAATCTTTGAAATCTTTTCCTAGCTGCAGTAGCTTCTCGACATAATTTATGAAGGTCAGTTGACCACCATCGAACACCAACATCGTCGTGCAGGCATTGATTTGCTAGTCGCCCTTACAATAGGAGTCAATCAAATAACGTGCTTTGTCTTCGGCTTTGTTTCCGGATGCCAATAACCATAGATGTTTACGCTCCTCTAAGGAGAAAAAAAGAAAGAAAGAAATTACAATATAAAATGGCTCCTAATAGCCACTAAGTCGTGAATCAATTACATAATTCAGATGAAAAATGACATTATATTAATTCTTTGAGATTCCTTATTTCATTTAAAACAAAAAAAGGCAAAAAAAGTGCCCTATAAAATCCACAACTTTGCATAAAAAACAATTTTAAAACAACTTTTTAAAACAGTTTCGAAATTTGCCTGTAGCAACTTTAGGAAACTGTGAGGGAAAATTAGAAACTCAATTTCAAAATGCCCTTTAAATGAGGGGTCTTAAATCTATGTTACCTTATAGTCGGTGATTTGGTTACTAAGGCTCTGAAGAGGATGCTACGCGATCGTTGGTAAAATGCAGAGACTTGCTTGTCCTCGGTACTACTCCTAATGCGGCTTTGGATACCTTATCAATCTATCACCTGTAGGGAGGGGCATGCGCCTATTATTAGTTGACATTTATCTACTGGTGTAAGATGTCATCCTATCTAAGCTAATCTAGAAACTCGGGGCCACCTAGGAGGTTCAGCACTTACACCTCAACTGGGCCCATTGTACACCCCGTATAGGCACCTCACATCAGCCCTGTATCATTAAAAATTCCCCAGGGCTGAGGCGAGTGAAATTTCTGATCCCGCCTTCGGCTCCAAATTCTGGACGCCAAATTTCAGGAATCATCTGCAAGCATAGTGCACGCATTCTTCAAGAATTTGAAACGGTGTCTCATCCTTTTGTACACAATTCCTGCAATGTGAGTCCTCAGGAAGACTCATATTATGCATATGATTCCTCAAAAGCCAATGCCTTGTAACTAAGGATGTAAGATGTCATGATATTAGACTGGGCTCATGATTTTTGAATTTTGAGAACTCGTTTAAAAAAGTGCCTAAAGTTTGCGTTGCCATGTAAATTATATAAAAGAGCAATTATTGCATAACGATAATTGTTCAGATGAACAACTATTTATATTTTATTGAAATAAAAAAACCTTATTGAAAGAATTAATTTGTATACACCTCTGGGAGGGCTTATTGGTTTTTGAGCTGAGGAAAAAAAATCTATACATAAGTAAGCATTGAACATCCAAACTCTGATGTAAGAGCAGCCACTGTCTTTAAATGCATTATTGAGTCCTTTTAATTAACTTAATTAAAAAGATAAGTTAAACATTTTAGTAGAGAGAATGTTGTCGATCATGGCACAATTTTTTTCATAAAGACGCTCTGACAGAGTTCATCACTAAAGCAAAAAAGATTCATTTAGAATTTGTTATAACTTAATGTAACAGTTGTTACTGAATTAAAGTAGTTAAATAAGAATCTGTGGCTAATTAGGTGGCTTGATTTCGTTATTAAAAGTACAGAATGTAATAAAATGTTACATGTATCTCCTTTTAACAGCTGAAGTACTTTGAAAATTAAAATGAAATTGGCAATAAAACTGTGGAATAAAAGCTGAATAAAAGGTATACGGGGGGGGGAGTGATCTTATAGACGATATCATTAAAGTGGTAACAATTAGTCTGCCATTTGTATTTTACTATTTCTAAGAGACTAAGCGAATATAGAGAAGCCTCAGAATACCAACAATGAGAAATAAATAGAATTTGCTTTGAGCAAGGGGGGAGGGGGGAGTTTTGTCTTAATTCTTAATCTACACTCAATCCCTTAGGCTAGCTTTTATTCCTGAATTAATTTAATTTTCAATTCTAATGGTTTCATTTTCTGCCCTTCTAAAGAAGAATTTCACTACTTTACGAAAAAAAATTAATAAGAAAAAAGTACAAAGATTTCAATAACAACTTCCCCGTCTCTCTAATTCCAAGGGATGCTACATAAATAAAGGAAAATCCACTTTACTCCTGTTTTTCTGGTACATTCACTTTTCATTAATTCTCTCATTTTACAACCTTTTATTAACTAATCTTCCTTCAAATACATTATATTTTTGACTATTGCATGTCAGATATAATACAATGTCACTAAATAAATTAAACTATAAAAATTGTTACAAACTCGCTCTAAACTGGAACACTAGAGAATAATTTATTTACTAACCATTCTTGAAAGACATTATTTATGGAAACAATAAAACTAAGGAATGAAGCTGTTATTAGGATTTAATAAACTTTTCCTATTAAGAAATTCCTCATTCTGTACAAACTCATTATCTGACCAATAATATGGCCAGTGATTGATTGGTCGTACAGAACGGCTAATTTTCAATAGATAAGATTATAAAGATAAATAGAAGCGCCTCAATTCAGGTAACCATTGTTCTCAGAGGAATCAAAAGGTAAGGCAAGCAAGAGCTCGGCAAAAGAACTTCTTCTAGTTTCTCCCAAACTTAGCTTCCTAAATTACGCTACCTCCTGTAAGAGAGGTGCAGTCTTTTTATATAATTATCTAATACATTAAATTATATATTTTCGTCTCTATAGATTATTGACGTTTGCAAAAATATGTTTAGAATCTTCCTCAAAGCTACGTTTCAAGTAAACCTAGACTTCACATTTCTAGTTAATGTAACAAGGCGATGTTAGGCGTTTTCTGGAAATTTTGAAGGAGTAATTTATTTTTAATTTATTCCCGGAATTTCATGAATTCAACCTTTACTGCCAACAATTATTAAAAAAAAAATAGCCCACAGTTATCCAGTTTTGATCAATCGCTAATAAGTTTCTTGTTCCAGCAAGTTAACGTTAGCGCCACACACTTCCCGTTAGACTAAAGAAAAAAAATAGAAGAATTTGATGGCAATGAACTTCTTTTACACCCTCCCTATTGTCTAGATTTATCTCCATCAGACTACCATTTGTTTTCGGTCTATGGTAAAGTTTCTTTGCGGTGAGAAAATTGAATAACTTCACCGAACTTGCAACTGGAGTGAGGAATTTTTGGATTCCAAATCTATGGAGTGGTATTAGCGATGTACAGCTGACAGTAAGATGGCTTACATCTGTCAATTATAATGGCCTGTATTTTGAACATTAATAAAAAATTGATTTTTTATTGAAAAATGGTCATTTTTTTTTTTATACATCCCATTATTTAAGGCAATTAATATTTAGTAAACATTTGTCGTTTAAAACTATGATAATTGTTATATGAGTAAGTCATTGAGTGTTTTTTTTTTACTTGATTTGTACTTTCTCTCACTATTAGAAGAAAAAGGTCTAATGATCGTGTACAATTTTCTCTCCTAATGTATGTATATGTTTTTTTGTTTTTTTTTGTATTTGAAAGGTGCATGATACCAGTGGTCCTTTGCACCTGAACTATATTAAATGGACACTTTATCTTTTAATAAACACTTTACATTATTGGAGCATTCTAATAAAAAACAAACAAACAATCTAAGGAAATAGATACAATTTTAACCTTTTCATTTCAATTCAACGCTATTGTACTGTTTTAATTTTGCTTGATTAGTTTGGCAGATCAAAAAATTAATTGATCATTACTATAGTTGTTAATACATATTTCCTTATCATTCTTATCATCTATATTCTGATCGTGTAATATTTACATTTATCCTGTGAGTACATTCATCCTTAAAATACTTTCATCCTTATAAAAAGAACATGCATTCTTATAAATACATTCATAGTTATAAAAAAAACAAGCATTCTTATAAATACAATCATCCTTATAAGTACATTCATCCTCATAAATGTATTCATCCTTACGTATATGTTTTGAAGTTCTCTTAAAAAAAACCATGATTTTAGAGAAGGACTGTATGTGTGTTTGTCATTATCATATCAATAAAATAATTGTCTATTTAAGAATACTATACGAAGGATTTATTAGGAAGAATTTATAAGATAACTTCCAAGTACGAAGTGATTAATATTGTCCGAAATCCTTGAATCGATTCTCTTATTAAATATCCAAAATGGAAGATTAAGTATGGACTTCTATTCAAATCACATACAACAAATCAAAAATTCATTAAAACTATTTTTACCATAAACAAAGCACCCAGAACGTGTGTTTCCTTTAAAAATTCAATTTTCAAAAATTGCATATATTTGCAGGATTTATCGCGTATATAGAGAATATGCTTATCAAAGAGACCCGTGGCCACAATTTGTTCAATAAAATTTATCGTAATTGGTTTTATACCATAAATGCACTTTAATTTTTATTCAGATTATAAATTAGTAGTGAATGGGGCAAAGAATTGTTTTCTATTTTCTATTATGTAATCTCATAGCTCATTGACTAGAAAAAAAAAAATGGTAAGTATTGAGTTTCCATGAACGGTTGTGAGAATAGTTCTCATGTCGATCTATCTTCAACGAAGGTTGTATGTTTAGCAAGAAGTAAACATACAAAAAATACAGGTGGAAGAGAAGCAAAAGGATCGTCTATACTAACACTATCTGGTAGTAAAATCTTTACACTTACAATGCTCACCAAAACAGCATCTCAGTTCTCGCTTTCTTTCTTCTTTTCTTTTTCAGTTTCTATTTCTAAACCTCTATTCTATCCTCTGCTGCTATTCTTGCTAACTCTACACTTTATAACTCATCTATTCTCAATTTATCATAGTCTATCTTACACTAGTATCTTCACTATTTCACTGTTTCTTTTTTCTTCTAATCTATAACATTCAAGTTTCTGCTTTTTATTTCATATTTACTTATACATTTGTACCCTTATTTACCACCGCTAAGGATTAGTATTCTTTATATTTATCTTCATCAAATATATTTCATTGTCTTAATATTAATTTTAGAGTACGCGGTTAGCGTACTGGACTTCAACGCGGAGGACCCAGGTTCGAGTCCGACTGTGCTTCCCTTAGATTTTTTCTTCCTAGGAGCCCGTACAGCTCACTGTCTGGTGATGGCCAGTTTGCCTGTACCGGAGGCCGGAAGTGCACTGAGAAGGCTCCGAGTGGGCAATGACCGTAGATGTTGACGCGCCTTAAATAAAATAAAAAAATATATTAATTTTTTCTCTCACGCTCTCTCTTTCTGGCTTCCTTTTATTTCATTCTACTGTGAAATATTACACCATAATCTCTTCATTATTAATTTCTTTACATAAGTTGAGATCCTTCCATCTTGAAAGAT
Source organism: Triatoma infestans (assembly GCA_011037195.1). Taxonomy (NCBI): domain Eukaryota; kingdom Metazoa; phylum Arthropoda; class Insecta; order Hemiptera; family Reduviidae; genus Triatoma; species Triatoma infestans. The sequence continues at coordinate 101,879 of JAAEAF010000605.1, forward strand.
GCAAATTGGAATTTGTACAAGGAGTAATTGCTAGTGTTTTCCAATTGGAAACTAAAAGAAATATCCTGAAAGAAATCCTGAGACTAAAAGAAATATCCCAGATGGAAACTATAATAGGATCCGAAGAGCGGAGAAACACAAAAATGAAGCAATCTAGTTACTGGCTACACTGGGGTGGGAGGATCTATATATAAATAAATAAGTAAATAAATATATATATATATATATACATAGATACATACTGCCAAGCTAGCCCTACAAGAGAACAGTTTTACAACAGTTTACGACTAGTTAACAACCAGTGTTCAGCCTTCTTACTACCTACTCATCACTCAGCCAGTCTGTCTCTATATATATATCTCTCCTACCTAACTTCTATTATACTTATAATGTCTTTGGAATATTGTGTTTTCTTTCATAAAACAGTGTTCAGCTTATATTCTAGTTTATTTCACTTAAACCCATTCCCACTAAATTCTTTCTCCTTCTCACAACCGTAGAAACTAAAAGAAATATCCAAGTTGGAAACCTGCATCAATAGCGAAGGCTGAAGGTGCATTCAATGGGAAAGGAGATTGTTAGCGAATAGAACCTGCCTTACCAATTGAACATTAAGCTGAAGCAACGTGTATTTTTCAAGCACTAAATATCCATGTCAGATGCAATTAGGCGATGGTAAAGTTTGTTTTATGTCAGACAGAAGAGCTGATGAATGGCGCTCGTAGAATTTCCTGATAACCATCTTCCACTTATTGAGTAGTTAAAGAGAAGACACAGGAAAAAATAAATTTCCTGAACAAAGGTTCATTATGGAATTCAAGACAACAACAAAAATGGATGAATTAACAAAAGTTTTTCCAATGATTGAGGAAGTTTACCGGAAGTTCCTTCATTTCTTACGCCTCCTCTGATATTTAAAGACGAGTAAATGTAGAGCAGAACTATTCAATGTAAATTATCTTTCGATGAAAAGACCAATTATCTTTCAAGGAATGGTGAAGCTTTTAATGGAACCAACTCATTTTTTGTGGGAGTTTATCTCCAAGAAAAACTTAAAAAATGAGGAGGAAGCCAAGAGGGTATTGTTGTGAAGAACCCTCCTGAGAGGGGTGAAGCAGGCTAGAACGCTTTTCGGCAGTTGTGTTCGGCAAAGATCTAAAACGTGAATTAGTCTGAGATAGTTTGCATGGGTTTTCTAAGGGGCATCTGAAAAATCTACACATAGCACGCAATGGCGCCTTCCACCATTCTGTGGGGAGAAGGGAGAGAGACCAATGTACCTCCTGATTGAAAAACCTATCATTCAAAGAAGTTTTAAAAGCCCGAGTAATAGAGGATTTTGTTTACTGCCAACGTTTCGACATATATTTTATGTCCCTAAGTGGACATAGAAACTGAGATACTCTTTAGACAGAAATTGAGAGATTGATTGTAAATCTCTTTTCCCATAATAACTTTCCTTTATAAAAAAATAAAATAAAATAAAATGTCACACGCAGTCTTTTATATTGCAATAAAGAAACTTTTCTTCCATCAACTGTACTGATCTTCATGATCCTAAACTGTATTATGTATTTACGACCAATAGTGACATCCAGATTTCGAAGGCATTCTATTTTTACTTAATTAATGCCAAAAGAAAGTATTTCTTTCAGGAGTTGCTGTTATGACGGTTGAATTTCATTAAATCCGGGAATACTATATGTTTTCAATAAGTCAAAAATGATGCTTCAAGAAAATACTGAAAATAATGTTTTGATCTAGCTTCATTCTGTTAATTTATCATTACTGATAAATTTAATAAATGTTTTACTTGATAGAGCAATTTGATTAGATGCCATGTTACTTCCTATCTCCACATAAAATGATTAAATCATATTCTATGGCCCTCTAAATTGAGGAGCATAATGGGTGGGAAAGCTTTCGGAACAAAATAAAGCAATTTTAATTTTTCTTAATAAGGGAAATCTCTCATCAATCACTTGCCCCTGCAATCTTCAGATTCACTCGGGAATCTTTCCATCATTCTTTTATCTTTAATAAGGAACACCACACACATCAAATCACACACACACATATATATATATACCTATTTATATATATTGTAAATATATAAAACCAAATTATAATGCTATAAATATGAAGAGCAAAGGAGATTGGCTCAGTGATAGGCTTTGGACTAGAAAAGAATAGGTCCCTGGTTCTGGTCCAGCAGTGCTGTCATTACATTAAATTTTCTCGTCCTAGGAGCTCCTACAGCTCAGTGTCCGGTGAAGAGTATTTTTTTCTTAACGAGAGAACACTGCTTGAAGACCGGCAGTGCACTGAGTAGGCTCCGAATTTTGGGGTGTCTATATGGGGGCCGAGAGGGACTGTGTGGCGAAAGCTTGCCTTACCCACATACAAGAAAAAAAGAAATATACACATATTTTTATATATATATATATTGTAATGTGTAGACCTTTGGAAGAAATGGTGGAAAAATATAAATTATGATTTTGTAAAATATATTAGTAGAAATATATTTAATATTGATTTATTATTTAGAGCAATATCAAGCCTGGGTTTTTTCGAAGGTTGGGTGAAAACAATAATAAACTGTTAGAAAGGTGGAATACCTTTAGTACAATAAAAGGGAATTTCCCTTCCTTTCTCTCTTGAATAGAGGGAGGGATTATATATATGTAGAGCCTCAAATAGGGGGCGGAATAAATTTTCGTTCAGAAAAAGAGTGTTCGAAATATTGCAAGGCTAATAGCCGTCTGCAGAAGTGGGTACTTCATTAGAAGAAAATAATAATATTAGTAATAATGATAAAAGAAAAATGAAATCATATAACAGTGAAAGAAACATTAAATAGTATTTTCACAAAATTTTATAATGTAAAGTAAAAAATAGAAGGAAGTATTTATAGGTAATAATACAGACATGAAGGTAGTTAAATAAAAGAAACAATCAAATTCTGGTAATGAAATACAAAGTTATGATTGTATTGATTTTATAATTATATTAATAGAAAACAAAAATTGTTAAAATAAACTGCCCACTTCTAACTAAAATAACTGTATGGATTTAAAAGTTATGAATGGAAGAATCGTCTTCCTTAAGAATTTTAATTCTAAGACTCCATGCTTTTCTGGAAAATTTTACAAGTGGGTGGTAGTCTAGAGAAGATAGCAACTGAACAATCTGGGGTCCGGAAATATTACAACATCCCATATATTTAATGCGAAGCTCATTTAATCTCGGACACTCTGCCAAAAAATGGAAAAGATCCTCCTTCACTCCAAATGTACATAACGTACAAAGTCTCTTATCCTCCTCGCTGTCTAACCATGGCACGCTACCCAAATTTACTAGCTCGCCTCTCAATCTGAAGAACCATTTTAAATCAATCAGCTTACTTTTGTGATCCAGATTTTTACCAAAATAGGCCCCAAATTCCACCTTAATAGTAGTCAGTTCCCTGTAAGGAAGGAAGCGTTCCGTATTTTTAGCTCTTCTAACAGATTCGTCCCTAGAGGTTGCAAGGATTTTCGCTCTTAACAATAATAGTTGTGACTGCCATTGATTGTGACTGGCCAAATGAAGTGTCAAACTCCACAGAGTGTTTCTCGGCAAGATTCTTCCAGCGCCCAAAAATAAGATGCGTTTCTCTAGATTACTTCGAGACCTACAATGCGAGATAGTCGAAACGAGGGTAGGGCTAATACTTTAAGGCAATATAAAATGCAGATGTAGAGTAAAGAGGAATAAGGGGTCCATGGCGGTTTCGATATGGAGAATGTAATTAGGAGTATTTCTCGAGAGCGTCAAATTTCTCCCATCCCCAAACTTGACATCCATAACAGACAACCGCACGTGAAGCTGCATTAAAGACTTGAAGCTTGGCACTTAATGGTACCTCATTCTGAGAAACAAAGCGAGACTAGATACTATTAATTCCTGCTTTAGCGATATATATAGATATATATATGTATATATACACCAAGCATTGTAGGCAGGAGCCAAAGAAAAGATTTTTTCCTTTATATTTGCAGAAAAGTTTATTAGTAGATGTTTTCGTTCCTTTTAGTGTCCTTTCATCAGATACTGAATAGGTCTACCGGTAAATTGAAATATTTTTTGGCCGCTTTCAACCATTTTAGAGAAAAAAAGCAGAAAACTGAAAAATACTTTTCAGTAAAAACGCACTTTTGGTAATCCGATTTACTACATCAAACTCGGAATTTCGACCACATATTTAATAATTATTATTATTATTTAGATGATAGAATTGTGTAATAAACTGAAATAGCACTTTAGAGGAAAACCTAACTCCATCCCCCCACCAAAAGTGTCCTTAAATGAATTTTTCCGGACAAATGTTTCAAATTAAATGTTGTAGCTCATTATATGTGTAGTTAACATTTCTAGTTTAATGAAAAATCATTGGAGCCGTTTTGGAGAAAATCAGAAAAAACTGAAGAAAAAAATTCAATAATGTTGCACTTCTGGGTAGTTGATCTTGCCGGTAATCTCCCTGTCTGATGCGGTGGTAGTACCTAAACGGAATTCCAAGTGAGCTTCCTTCAACTTTTCGTTTTTGAGATATTCTGTTCACACATACAAATCACTTTATAAAAACCACTTTTTTGTTTTCACTGGACCCCAAAACGAAAATTTCCGGTGAAAACTCAATTTCGAAACTCTGGCCCGATCGTAATGCTAGGAGTGAAAGAAAGTAAAAAAGTAATGTAATAATCATCTATTTTCTTTTAAATATTAAAATGAAAGGAATAAAAAATTGATTAATTTTTTTCCTATTCAATATACAATTTTTAGTATATCTACCGCCGAAGTGGTATTAAATTTAGTATAATGTAGAGCAGAGGATGGACAAAGAAATAACCTATATTTAATTGAGTGGCGTGTGTAATATGAAGGTGACTTTTGTAGGAATAGCAATAGGCTGTGGCGGAGGTGTAGGCGGGAGGTCGCGTGCTGTAATGTTACCACCACCGCGCTATGTAGGAGAGAGCCTAAACAGACTTGATTTAATACTGTCTACCCCATTTGAATGTATACATATGCATGGTGACCTCTTTACATAAAGCTTCGTCCGCATTGCTAACTTACATATTACTACATTCACAAAACAATGCAAAAAAAAAAACCACTGCCTAGTATATTTACCTTAACAAATTTAGTAACGTTACATTGTTACAATCTTAATGATAATATTATAAAGTATTTTTTTTTTTATTAAAAACATGGTTTAATTAAAACATTTAACAATGTTTACTTACTACAGCTAAATTAGGGGTGGATTTTGGTGTAGTGGTTATGAGCATGGACTTGTAACTGGCAGGTCCCCAGTTCGAATCCCGCATGTAACTATTAAATTTTATATTCATTTGAAAAATGTTATTTGAAATGTAGGTGCTTCGGCTCGTACAGACACCTAATTTGGGGTAGTTGGACGTTAAGCTCGCCTGAAAAATATAATATTGTAAATCCGAAATGCTGATAATAAAATACATTGCTCCAAATAAAAGCATGACATCATATACAAATTATGACACCAAATAAAAACATACACAAGCCATAATCAAAATAATGTAGGATTTATAAGAACTCTTTGAACGTTTTCGAAATGCTTTCAAAAAATGGTTCAGAGAAGTCTACAAATTATGATGTTACCTTTAAATCCTTAAATTCTTATTTCACTTTTTAAATGTGTTTAAAAAGTCAACATGAAAACCTTCATTCTCGGTTTGATATTATTATTTATTAAACTGATTATTTGGTTTACCGAAATCTGAACTTTAAGAATTTAAATTATTTTTGTAATCCCATAAAGATGTACGTATTTCAACTGAGCGATTCTAAAACGCTAATAAGTAAACAAATTGTAAATGTTGCAACATGTTTGTTATGTAATTTTTGTAGAAATTTTAATTAAAAATAATTGCGAATATCAATTACTGATCATTTATGTACATTGCAACGATTTTCCCTCTAAACTAGCTACTGCAACTAGTTTTAAGTGGATTCGTATAGATAAAATACTCTAAACTTCAATAAAGAAAACATCAATTTATTGTTATACACAATAAAATTACAAAATACAACACTTAATAATAATTACTTCACAGTTTAAACCACAAAAGTTCACTTTGTTCACTTTTTATACACTTTCCACAAACGTACACTTCGTTTGTAACTAGAAAACTCTCCCAGACTGACTGTGGTCCCACTATTTATACCGGTGGAGAATGGTCAGGAATGGTTCTCGATTCTTCTACAAAGAGCTAGAGCGCGCTGCCAGCGCTTCCTAGCGGCCATAGGAGAACTTGAGGTACCTGCTTTCTCTCCTAGATGGCACCAGTGGCTGCGGTACAATATATATATAAATAATTTATGGCGCGTCAACATCTATGGTCATTGGCGCCCGGAGCTTTCTCAGTACACTGCCGGCCTCCGGACAATGTTCTCCCGCTACAGGCAACAGTGGCCATCACCGAACAGTGAGCTGTAGAGGTTTCTAGGGAGAAATCTAAGGTGTAGCACTGGACTCGAACCCGAGACCTCTAAGTAAAGTCCAACGCCTCTATCTCTTTTCTAATTACTAATAATAAAAATAGCAAAAATATGTTTAGAAGAACATAATTGTTAAGCGTTTTGGAAGCTTCATACATTCATGTACTATAAACTTTTTATATTAAATCAGTAGATCTCAGAACTGAATTTTCTGTGCAAACTCGATTTCAACAATTTGACAGATTTATAGCAGGAAGAGATAGCAGCGAATAAGAAGGGAATAGAATGATCACAACTGGCATTTAGCTAAACCTCTTTATCATTTTCTTGGGAGTGTTTTTTTTTCAAACTTTATGAAATATGGTATATCGCAACATTATGAAATATGGTATATCGCAACATTATGAAATATGGTATATCGCAAAATGTAGATAAAAAATGTTTTATTTAATATACTATTTACAATTAAGATCTAATAATGCACAACGATATTTTATGATAATAATTATCAGAATACAGTCATTGATCTCTTGGAAATATTTCAGATCCTTGTTAATTAGTTTATAAATATTGTGATAGTGACCATTTTCCATATCTTCCAGATAATTAATTTTATAATTATCTCTCTATATACAATAATAATATTTACACCGGGGTACTACTTCAATAATATTTCATGTGATCGATGGATCACATATTTCTCGTTTAGATGTGTCTCCATTGTTCAAAAACCAACCCCCTTTTTATTCCAAAAAAAACTCCTTAGCCTAATAAAAAATCGTAGAAAGCCTATCATCATTCAAGGTCATCAATTTTTATAACACATAACTAAAAACGTAAATTTAAAGAATAAATAAATGGCGGCTATTATTTATTTATTTATTTAAGGCGTCTCAACATCTGTGGTCATTTGCGCCCGGAGCCTTCTCAGTGCACTGCCGGCCTCCGGACAGTGTTCTCCCGTTACAGACAACACTGTCCATCACCGGACAGTGAGCTGTAGGGGCTCCTAGGAAGAGAAAATCTAAGGGTAGCACGGCTGGATTCGAACCCGCGTTACTAGTCCAGCGCACTACCACTGAGCTAATCCCTTCCCTAAATGGCGGCTAGACATAGGCAATTTTTAATTTCGGAATTCAATTATTAAAAATGAGTGTTTTTCAGTTAAAATTAATTATGATTCGTATTGTTTTGAGATTGTTGAATTAAAAAATTGTTTATTTATTTTAATAAGCAAAAATTTTTGTTTCATTTTTTTTTGTCCTTTATCTTTTTTTTTTTTTTTTAATTAATTTTAGAACTCCTGGCAGACGGTTTTTACACCATGTCTAGAAATGCCTACATTTCTTTATTTCTTGTAATTGTTTAAATAAAGCTTATTATTAATTCTTCTTCTTCTTATTACTATTATTATTATTATTATTATTATTATTATTATTATTATTATTATTCATTGTTCAGCAAACTATATCTATTGTATCCGTTGAATAAATGGATAAATAAATAAACTATGTTTTTCAATTTTCTGGTTCGGTCCAATTAGTCTCTAAATATTGCAATATTTATTTAAATAAAATATAAAAACAAAAACAAAAATAGGAGAGTAAATATTTTGTTTACGAGATAATGACAAAACGAAAATCCTGATCCATATAATAACAGAGGAAGTAGAACAGTAAACACTATTAGGTTGGGATATTCTTTGTATATATTTGCGTTCCTTTTGTGGCCTGATCCATTGACCCACACTCTTCCCTATTCCCTACTTATATAACCACACAAATCCCTTGAGCTTGGAATCCATGATACTACAAACTGGTATTTGGTGTCCTCCTTGTTTTCTCACTTCCTCACCACCACCCCCCCTCTAATACTGTCTTGTTGCTGTAGTATGTGTGTTTGTATGTACGTGGGTGGATCATGTTTATGTATGTGTAATGTGTTACATTGTGGTTACTACTGAACGCTTGGTCTCCTTTATAATTGAACCACAAATATCCTGTAGGGTCTAGTTGTTGTTGTGCTGCACCACCATTGCTGTGCCTTCTCCTGTGTAAGGGGGGGGGGCTTTACACTAGACATCAAGATACTATTATTTAATCAGCATTATTATTAATATTATTTTAATTATAAACTAATTACCACACACCAAGGATGCTAATTTCAATTTATAATTAAATTAAATTTTCAAACAATTTATACTGTCGTTATATTCAATTCAATTAAATCGCGAAAAATATATAAATGACCACCCCCCACCCCCCAACACGTTATTTTCTAGACCCAAAGGAGGACGAATTGTTGTAGAGATCAAAATAAAACTGATTGATTTTTTTTTTTTCTTAAAAAAGGTCTTCTTTTCCCAAAATCGTTCGTTTAATACAACTATTGCGTGCGTAACCTGAGTTTTCGCCATTTAGTTTGAACTTTAGAATTCCAAGCATAATCCTTGCCTCCATGCCAAACCATTTATCCTAGAATTGGGGATCATCATTACCATTTTGTGGTCCTGAACCAGCCCTTGCCGTCACAAAGAAGTTTCCTGACAATCAGATTAGACTTTGGGAGATGTGAGTCTTGGAGAAATGCTGGGGGGACACGCAGGAGTGCCTCCAAACTAAAAGATTTATAAAAGTAAGTAAGCAGGGAATTTCGGAGTATCTCCTGTCCCTCAGTAGGACAGGTCTGAGGACCTTGGTGGGGGTAGTGACTGGACACACTTGGGTGTCTAGTCACTTGTTTAACATAGGGAGGACGTCTAGTCCAATTTGTCAGAACTGCGACGACGGAGTCAGAAAAACGGTGTACCACTATTTATGTCAGTGTCCCCGTTTCGCTGGTACTAGGTTTCGCGTATTTGGGAGGGCACCACTCTCGCAGGATTGCCTGGGCGGGTTGGAGTTTAAGGTTACCTTGAGATATTGTACACTGACCGGTAAGCTACCGGGGGAGATTAACTAAGCGAATATGAGGGGCATCGGGGGGATAAAAGCCACATAGGCTTAGGTCCCACGCCATCAGGCACCCGGCATAATAATAATAATATCCTAGAACTGCCACAACCTCTGAGTTGGTTCACATTTCCTACCAGCAACCTAATTTCATTCAGTCTTGGCTAGCCCACATTAGCCTTCCTAGCTTAATGAAGCTGGCAGAAGTGTCGCACCACTGGGTTAATAATTTCAAAATTTACCTCTTAAAACCTGGACTTCCTTGAGTGAGTTCTGAAAGATCTATGCTAAAAATCTCTGAACACAGCTCTCTCTGCACAGATACGAACTGAGCAGGATGCGTTTTTTTTTCTCCATAAACATGGCATTGTTCAAATGCTTGCGCAGCTTGCGTAACATTGAGCGATCACAAAACGAAAAGACGCTTTAGGTCAACTTTACAACTTTCCCATTATCTTCGTTGAATTCAGACAGATTTACTTTGTTTTTTTTTTTAAATCCTGCTTGAAAACTGAGCAATTAATTAGTTTTAAAATGTTCAGTTCTTTTATCGATTTCACCATTTCTACAAAAATTAGTTTTAATACTAACCTTTGAAATCTAATGTTATACAATTAAAAAACAAATGAACATTATTTAATAATAGTTAAAATAGAATGAATTTTTGGATTAAGCAATGAAACGGTTTATAACAGTTAGAGAGTTTGAATAAGGGTTTGGTTGTATGAAGGAACATTATAGTGTAAGTTGTTTTGAGTAGGAGGGTCACGTTTTATCTGCCGTGGGAGCGGTTAACATAGCACCGCTAGCAAGTACCAGAGTAGCAACATTAGCCTCCTACCTCTACTACTACCACGCAGTCAGCACCAACAGGCTGGGGCCCTAGTTATACTTACAACCTACAGGAGTTTCAATAACTTGTCTGCCCAATGGGAAAAGTTATACACCAACTTGGTGTACTCTCACTTCCTTCTTCCTCTCTAGTAAATCTAGAAAGAACATTACCTGGCCAGCTTGCCAGAGTTAAGAAGAAACTTATTTGAAAATATCATCACCTAAATACTTCCTTTATATTATATCACAGTTCCTACGTTTTGAATGATAATCATATATTCTGTATTTGTATATATATATATTCCTCTGTCAAGGGTTATAGCTTTATGTAAATAGTTTTTTTAAGTTTATTGAAGTATAAAATAATACAAATAAATAGTATCTCTTTGAGTTAGAATATTCAATAATGGTTACTTATTTAAAGAATCGGATGTTAACACTTGGACAAAGATCATTCGGAAGATTTAGTGCACGAAATCCTTCAACTTGACAAGTTAGTTATCTGAAAATTATTGAAAGAAATCCGATTAGATTTAAATTTCGGACAAATAAAAAGTAACTGCCTCGCCATTTTATATATTGCCTGTTATTGTTGTATCTCCGTCATTCATTCATTGAATGGATCTTATCCATTTTATTACTTTCTCTTACTCCTAGTAAGAGCAAGTATTGTCAAATTTTCTATATATCGAGTTTTCACCGGAAGTACACGTTTTGAGGTCCCCTCCTGTGTCCAAAAAGTGGTTTTTTTAGAAAATGGTCGGCCTTCCTTAAGTCACCTTCATATTACACACGCCACTCAATTAAATATAGTTATTTCTTTGTCCAGTCTCTGCTCTTATTATACCAAATTTAGTACCGCTTCGGCGGTAGATACACTATAAATTGTATATTGAATAGGGCAAAAAGTTAATCCATTTTTTTAGTCCTTTCATTTTAATATCATTTTACTTTCTATACAACAAATTACTTATCTACAATCTCCTATTAAAACCAATTTGGACTTACGGACTCGAGTTATGGGGCTCAACCAAACGTTCCAACATCCACCGCCTCCAAACCCTACAATCCAAAATACTCCGTTGTATAACCAATGATCCATTTTACGTTTCTAACCTGACAATACATTCCGATCTTCAGATTCCATTTATAAGTGACCTGGTCCAAATACGATACCGCAAATTTCACACCCGTCTCGCACATCATCACAATCCATTAATCCACCAACTTTCCTCAGCAGCCATTCCAGATAACCCTCCTCGACGACTGAGGCGGCAGTGGCCTCGTGATCTCTTATAAGTGCGCAGCGAAATAATGTGAAGGGTCACCACTAGGTGATTTCTCCATTCCCGTGATTGTAAGTTATCTCATTTACTTGTTGCTGGTTACGCAAGCGTACCAGCAGTTGTAAATTTTCAAATAAGTTAAAATAAAAAAAAAATATCATTTTAATATTTAAAACAAAATAAATTATTATTACAATACTTTTTACTTTCTTTCACTCCTAGTCTTACGATCGTGCCAGATTTTTCACCGGAAATATACGTTTTGGGGTACCGTGAAAACGACAAAAGGGGTACTGTGAAGCTCACTTGGAATTCCGTATAGGTAGTACCACCGCATCAGACACGAAGATACGGGCAAGATCCATCAACCAGAAGTGCCACTTTACTGAATGTTTTTTTTTTTTTCCAGTTTTTTGTGATTTCCTCAAAAAAGGGCTCCGATGATTTTCTTTAAACTAGGAATGTCAACTACACATATAATGAGCTACAACTTTTATTTGAGACATTCTCTGGAAAAATTCATTTAAGGGAACTTTTAGGGGGAGAATGGGGGTTAGGTATTCCTCCAAAGTGCTATTTCCTTCAAAGTACAATTCTATCATCTAAATAATAATAACCATAATTAATATATTGTCGAAATTCTGAGTTTGAAGAAAATCGGATGACCGAACGTACATTTTTACTAAAAAGTATTTTTCAGATTTCTACTATTTTGTCTAAAACGGCTGCAGCGATTTTCTTTAAACTAAGAATGTGGTCCACACATATAAAGAGCTATAACTTTTATTTGAAACCTTTTCCCGGTAAAGTCATTTAAGTGGGGGCTTTTGGTCGGCGAGGTTGGTGTTATGATTTTCCTCTAAATTGCTATCTTAGTTGATTATACGATTCGACTATCTAAACAAAATTAATTGCCAAAATTTCGAGTTTCATGAAAATTAGTAAACCGGAAGTGCGCTTTTTATTGTGAGTGGACGAATTTCATTAAATTTGGTATACTAACTATAAAATTTGTCAATTACAATTTTTTGTAAACTGCAGAGAAAGTTGTTTGAGTATTTCATACCAGATTTTTTCCCCCCAATTTTCAGGATGTATTTTGTTTTTATAACAATAACTAGTTTTATTAAATATTTTGTTTCAAATATGATAATTTTTTTTTTTTGTCATTAATTTTCACTTTTACTTTGCCCCACTCTTTGCGATCACGTCCTGTCAAGGGTTGCGCTTCTTCAGCACTTGAGAAATACTGTGCTAAATAAGTAGATTTGAATCAAGTCACCGACAAAATTGGCTCAACATTAGTTAGAGTTAGAAAATTTAGTTTGGAATAATTTTTGATATGATCATAAATTTCTGTTCTGTTAATTGATTGTAATTTATTTTTTTAACATATACCTTTTTTATATTATAATTTAAACCTACATAAAAACCTCTGGTACATTTAAACTTATTGAGTAATTGTCACCTAAAGATCATAACCAGAGGATTATTCGCTACAAATACGGGGACTAAGTTCTATGAATACAATCATCAGATGGACTATATTCTACATACAATCTGTCCATAAGGATGCCGTGATTCATCTTATCGTAATGAAAATATACAATTACAAATAAAAAAAATCTGGTGTGAAACACTCACACAACTTTCTCTTACTCCAGTTCTCAAAATGATAATTGACAAATTTTATAGTTTGTGTACCAAATTTAATGAAATTCGTCGAAAACTGAAAAAACTGTTCAGTAAAAGCGCACTTCCGGTTTACTAATTTTCTTGAAACTTGGAATTTCAGCCATCCATTTATTTCTAACTAATTATGTTTGGATGATAGAATTGTATAATCAACTAGGATAGCACTTTAGATGAAAATCTAACCCTACCCCTCCCCTAAAAGTGCCCTTAAAAGAATTTTCCCAGAGAAATGTTTTAGATAAAAGTTGTAGATCTTTGCATGTTTAGTTTATATACGAAGTTTCATAAAAATCGTCGGAGCCATTTTTGAGAAAATTTTGAAAAAGTGAATAAATCATTTAGTAAAGTGGTAAAGTAAACGCACTTCCGGTTATCCGATTTTTTTCAAACTCGGAATTTCAACAACATATTTAATTCTAATTAACATTATTTAGATGACAGAATTGTGAAATAAACTGAAATAGCACTTTAGATGAAAACCTAACCCCACCCCTCCCCCAAAAGTGCCCTTCAGAGCATTTTCCCGGAGAAATGTTTCAAATAAAAGTTGTAGCTCTTTGTATGTGTGGTTGATGTTTCGAGTTTAAAGAAAATCGTCGGAGCCATTTTTGAGAAAATCGCAAAAAAGTAAAAAATCTAACTAGTAAAGTGGTACTTCCGGTTGAGGAATTTTGACAGATAACGTAGTGTCAGATCCCACGGTGATGCCTAAATGGAATATCAAGTTTCAACTTTCTACGGTTTTTCGTTTTTGAGCTATGCTGTTCACATACATACATACACACACACGGACACACGGACACACACACACACACACACACAGACCATTTGCTAAAAACCACTTCTTTGGACTCAGGGGACCTCAAAACGGATATTTCCGGTGAAAACTCGATATCGAAAATTTGACACGATTACAATACTTCCTCTTACTAGGAGTAAGAGAAAGTAAAATAAGAGAAAGTAAAAATGGTGGAAGCAATTATAAAATACAATTTTTCTGTTGTAAGGATTTTAAATAAAATCTTGATCATACTAATTAACCTATAAATTGAAGAATAAACAGAAAAATGAAATAAAATGAAAAAAATGGATATTGTACGGTGGTGTAGTTTAATAATATAAAAAGGTACACCTGGTGTTGCTAACAATTCCTTGCTGCACTCCCTATAAGCTGACGATCAATGATGCTGGCTGCAGGTGAGATAATACTTAGTAATGCAATTATTTCCAATATTTTGTAAACACTTTCAAACTAGACCAACCCAATTACAGATAATATTTGAAGATAATTAAGTTTCCAAACCACACTTCTTAAATAAAAAAGAATCTTTTTCCCTTGATATTTAATGATTATTTACCTTGTGACTCTGGAATAAGGTTTGAAAGAGTCTGAAATTTGTAACCATCAAAATAATGAGCGCGTATTCCTATTTTTAAGTATTGTAAATAATTTCGATAATACCTAAACTCTGCCTATAATTGTCAAAAATTGTTATAACAAAAAAATCTTTACCTGTCCACTAATGCAGTGCTCTGCAACCTTTTAATGCCCGCGGCACACTAGAAGTATTTATTTGTTTCATACATAACTTAAGAATTGCACTTATATAACATAATGTAAAAAAAATGGTAATTATTTAATGTGATACCTAAGCTTGAATGAACACAAATGTTTTATATTCAGCTCGATATTTGTAAGTGCAACACGAAGTTCTTGATCAAGACCTTTTAAGCAGAACCGCTTATCATTTTTAATTAACACGAGAATTGAAAAACTTTGTTCACATAAATACGTATGTCGTAGAAAACAGGAGTAGAAATGAAATAGCGTGTTCTGAAATCGGAAGATATTCTTTCCTCACCGAAATCCAAAAAGCATCCAATGGAACTTCGGCAAAGTGAAGTTTTAGCTTCCCAACGTTACTTAATTCAATAAATTCCTCGGAATTTGCAGAGAAAGTGCATCTGCAGAATTTATACCATTGGCTGCAAAAGGATTTCAATCCAATCGTTTTTTTTTTTTTTTTTTTTTTTTTAGGCTCTCAACATCTGTGGTCATTTGCGCCCGGAGCCTTCTCAGTGCACTGCCGGCCTCCGGACAGTGTTCTCCCGCTACAGACAACACTGTCCATCACCGGACAGTGAGCTGTAGAGGCTCCTAGGAAGAAAAAATCTAAGGGTAACACAGCTGGACTCGAACCCGGGTCCTCCGCGTGGGAGACCAGCTCGCTAACCGCTTAGCTATTCCCTTCCCTTTTCCAATCGTATTGTTCCGTAAATTATTTGAATAAAAATAATGGACAAATTTCACCAATTTGGTATTTTTTTTTTTTGTGTATTATACGTATACTAATATACACGACGGGCCACATGCGGCGCGTGGCTAGCCACCGTGCATTGTACCTATTATTATGCTATTGGCGCGGTGGCACACATAGCTTTGGCCGTGGCATAGTGGTTGCGGAGCACTGCTTTAATAAACCAAAAAAATTCACAGATTAGTTCCATCAAGCAAAACCGCACAGGAACTCACTTTACAGGTCGCCAATCATAATGTTGCTGCCGTCGCCCATTTTTATCAATATCTCTAGTTTTCTTTATTTTTTACCCTATTAACTAGTTTTCTAATTTATGAGTAATTACTATATAAACTAATTTTTATAAATGTTCACCAGAATTTAGCCAAACTAACGAAATAATATATCCGCATATCGCCAAAGTTGAATGTAAACAATGACAATTCATATATATATATATAATATCTGATATCGTTAATTGAAAACTTAGTGAAATGATGAACTCTGAAAAATTTACTTGCAGGTTTATAAATATTTTTAAAAAGTATAGACTGGAGTTCTTGAAATATTTCATGTTTGTTTACTTTACTGATGTAAGAAGGAAGTCTGGTGCTCGTGATGAATTTTCGGAAGTGACTTTCCAAAAAAATACATATTTTAAAGTTACCTGAGAACAATACAAATATTTTTGGCGAATATTAGCTTCTCTGGAAAATAGCTCTACATGATTATTTTTTAAATTTAATATATAATTGTAAATAAATGGACTAATAACATTTATTTGAAGCATTTATTAAGGAACATTGACTTTGGAAGATACTAATATTCTGGAAACAATTTGCTTTCGGTGTTGCTGGAGGAGGAATGACGGAGGAGAAATAACGGACGAGGAACAATAGAGAAAATAATGGAGGAAGGTTAACATTCATTTTTTTTGTTCTACTTCTTTTTCTTAATTTAAGCCGCGCCAACATCTACGGTCATTTACGCCTAAAGTACTCTCAGTGCACTGCCGTCTTCCTGACAGTATTTGCTCGTTACAGACAACACTGCCCCATCTCCGGACATGTTGTTGTGAGGGATTGGAAGAAGGCGGAACTATTCCCGAAGGCAAACCAACCAACTTCCTCCCACAGAACAGATACACTGGGACTCTACTATCATCATCGCAAAACCTCGACCACCACGAAACCTTTCCGCTACTCGTGAGAACGGAGACAGAACTCCGCCGGGCTTGGCTCACGATCCCGTGGTACCATTTTGTAGAGGGAACAAGTCCCCTACTTGAAGGCCTAGAATGGTCACTGGCCCGGCCAAAGACAAGCCTACGGTTTTACCACAACCTCCTGACACCCATCTCCGGACATGTTGTTGTGAGGGATTGGAAGAAGGCGGAACTATTCCCGAAGGCAAACCAACCAACTTCCTCCCACAGAACAGATACACTGGGACTCTACTATCATCATCGCAAAACCTCGACCACCACGAAACCTTTCCTCAACTCGTGAGCGCGGAGACAGAACTCCGCCGGGCTGGCTCACGATCCCATGGTACCATTTTGTAGAAGGAACAAGTCCCCTACTTGAAGGCCTAGAATGGTTACTGGCCCGGCCAAAGACAAGCCTACGGATTTACCACAACCTCCTGACACCAGCTTGGGCTTACCATGTCATTCTAGTTGCAGTGGGAATTCCGTGCCCATACCCATCTCCGGACATGTTGTTGTGAGGGATTGGAAGAAGGCGGAACTATTCCCGAAGGCAAACCAACCAACTTCCTCCCACAGAATAGATACACTGGGACTCTACTATCATCCTTGCGAAGCCACGACCACCACGAAACCTTTCCTCAACTCGTGAGCGCGGAGACAGAACTCCGCCGGGCTGGCTCACGATCCCATGGTACCATTTTGTAGAGGGAACAAGTCCCCTACTTGAAGGCCTAGAATGGTCACTGGCCCGGCCAAAGGAAGCCTACGGATTTACCACAACCTCCTGACACCAGCTTGGGCTTACCATGTCATTCTAGTTGCAGTGGGAAACCCATCTCCGGACAGTGAACTGTAGGGAGGCTCCTAGGAAGAAAAAAAAATCTAAGGACAGCACAGCTGGGCTAGAATCCAGGACCTTCGCGTGGGACCTTCGCCCAGTACGCCTAACCACTGAGCTAATCCCTTCCCACCGACGCTAGTTAAATGCTTTGCTAAAATTCTAAAATTTCGAATTTACTGAATGGACTCATTTTTTTTTTTTACTTTCTCTTACTCCTAATAAGAGGAAGTATTGTAATCGAGTTAAATTTTCGATATCGAGTTTTCACCGGAAATGTCCGTTTTGAGGTCCCCTGAGTTCAAAAAAGTGGTTTTTTGCAAATGGTCTGTATGTGTGTGTGTGTGTGTGTGTGTGTGTGTGTGTGAAAAGCATAGCTCAAAAACGAAATACCGTAGAAAGTTGAAACTTGATATTAAATGTTGATAACTAAATGGTTTTTTTTTCACTTTTTCGCGATTTTCTCAAAAATGGCTCCGACGATTTTCTTGAAACTTCTTATATAAACTAAACATACAAAGATCTACAACGTTTATTTAAAAACATTTCTCTGGGAAAATTCATTTAAGGGCACTTTTAGGTGCGGGGAGGGGTTACGTTTTTCTCTAAAGTGCTATCATAGTTGATTATACAATTCTATCATCCAAACGAAATTAATTAGAAATAAATAGATGGCCAAAATTCCAAGTTTTAAGAAAATTAGTAAGCCAGAAATGCGCTATTACTGAACAGTTTTTTTTTTCAATTTTCGATGAATTTTATTAAATTAGGTGTACAAACTATAAAATTTGTCAATTATAATTTTGAGAACTGTTTTTTTTTTTTATATATAAACTCCAATATACTAACTGCATTTATATAAACAAATAATTTTATTCCGAGAATTTAATTTTAGACTATTTTAGAAAATTTTGACGTTCCTTCTATATCTAAAGTGCCATTATATTGTTGGGCACTTTACAGTTGCGATCTATAATAAATTCTCATCTCTTCACCTCTCCAATTTTTTGTTTGTTTTTTAATATTCCTCATCATACAATGCACGATAACATAATCTTAACAATACAAAACATAAATAAAGGTTTATTTCAAGACAATTATTTATTACCTAGAATTTATAATAATTACAGTTAGAAAATGTGTTTCTTTTTAATCATTATAATAAAATCTTATGCTTTAATAAATCACCTTTAAATGTATTCCCTAATTATTAGTGTAAAAAATATCATTACCAACATGTGGGAAAATAACACGTAAATATTGCAAATAAGTCATAACGGTGCTTGAAAACTTCCTCCAAGTGGTCATTATTTACAACACTTAATCTCTATCGCATTTTTGTTTTCTTCAGTAAGCGAGTTTTTTTTGTTTTGTTTTTTTTAACGGTAGCATCATAACTATACAATCTTCCCTTATTCAGTGAAAAACGTTCAACACGAAACCGAGGGGACCGAAGTATTTTTTCGTGTTGAAGAATTTCGTGTTAAAAAGGATACATGCCAAAAAACTCACCAATATTTTCGATTCTTCACATTTTATTAATTCATTTTCCTGCTAAAATTTACACTTGTAGGATATACATTGACAGTCTATACTTACATATATAGATGCGGTATTGTGTAGAGATTATACCTCACAAAATTAATATTTGGTTGATACGTATAATAATAATAATAATAATAATAATAATAATAATAATAATAATAATAACAATAATAGTGTTTATTTTTCATTTATATGAACATGACAATGAAAATGAAAATCAAAAAAGAACACATTTGTATGGACATAGTCCATCAGCAGAGTAGCACAACTGCCTCATAAATAAACAAAAAATTCAGATTCAATACGAAAACAAAAAAAAATGAAATTATTACAATTTATATAGATAAAATTATTGAAATAAAACAAAAATATAAAATATATAAATCATACAAATCAATATGACCTCGGAGAATAACAGAACATATACAATATCTCACACTTCGGTTTATGAAAAAGAAAGAAACTAGTAATTAAAATTATCTATCATGAACTGTCTATACCTCCCTGCGTATATTCAAAACATATTAAGACATTTCCAATTCTTACCATTTAAATATTCAAAGAATTGAGGTTTACTTAACTGTATTTTCCTAAAACTTCTAACTCTAAATTCCCCCAACACAGGATACACGGCAACATAGTGATAAACATCCTCTACTTGTCCCAGATTACATAGACTACACAAATGCTCTTGCTCGTTTCTCCCAACTCTAAAATTCAATCCTAAGAGCTGCCCTCTAACTTTGAATATATTTTTCATCATAATAAAATTATTATCATATGAAATATAATGGGTGATACGTATATATATATATATATATATATACTTAATAATAAACACTTAAAAAATTATTGTTTTTTTTGGAAATAGTTTTTTTTTTTTTTTGTAATTGTATTGTCTTTTTCAATATCAAATTGTCGACAAATTGTTCGATATCGTCCATCGTTTTATTCATTTCTTCATTCGAATACGCATCTAAATAACTGCGCATGATATTCTGCATTTCTGATGCGGGGATTCACCAATTTCGACACACAATTCACTGACTTTGACACAGCCATCACCGAATACAAAAACTAAATCTATCTACCAGGAAAGGGAATAGCTAAGTGGTTAGCGTACTGAATTCCCACGCGGAGGACCTGGGTTCGAGTTAGCTGTGCTACCCTTAGATTTTTTCTTCCTAGGATCCTGTACAGCTCACTACCCACTTATGGACAGTGTTGTCTATAACAAGAGAACACTGACCGGAGGCTGGCAGTGCACTGATAAGGCTACGGGCGCCAATGACCACAGATGTAGACCCGCCTTAAATTAAAAAAAAAAACTAAATGACAAATAAAGTGAAATGTTTTGACAATGTTTTGAAATGTTTACCGCTCTTCTTCCTATCCAAAGACAAGCGGTAATGTAGCAACAGTGGCAGCCATTGTTTATTTGGTGCCGGTATAGTGTGCACCCGACCAAACTTGGTGATATCTACTGTATAAAATATGTGTTCTACTCTAGTAAATATAATCTTACTATAAGTATAACCTTACTAGAGTAAGGTATGCGGTATTCTCTTTTTAGAGGCTCTGCCCTATGTACCACCCGTTAATAAAATAAAAAAAGCTATTAGCCGGTCAAACTTGAAAAAAAGTGGATCACTGTTTTATTTTCGCGCGCTTATCATCATGAGAGACGACCATAAGTAACGAACCTTCAATCGTAATAATAAATGTTTGAAAATAATAGTTTAATTTTAATTTTTGTGGCTAGTGCATACTAAACCAGAATTATGACGGTAGATTGCATAATATATGAGAATCACGACGGTAGAGCGCACACTATACCAGAATCATGACTGTAGAGCGCACACTGTACCAGCATCGTTTATTTTGTTCGGTCTAACGAAAAAAAAAAATGAGCCAAAATAATCTGGGTGACGATGCTCTGCAGAAAACAGGAAAACGGGGTTCGTCCGAAAAGCATTAAACTTTTCGTGTTAAGCGAGTTTTGTTTCGTGTTAAAAGGAAAAAAATAATCTATGAAATTATCAGAGACATTTTCCGTGGTAGCCTGCTTCATTTTGTGGTCATCGACCGGGCGTTCGCCCATCTTCAGGATGCGTTTGTCAGACAGATGCGTTTTTTGCAGGTGTGATCAACACTAGTCTGAAAGCAAAGTCTAATTTCACATCGAACGCCCGAAACCGGTCGATGACCACAAAATGAAGCAGGCTACCATGGAAAATGTCTCTGAGATGCTTTCCAGCTCTGCGGAACCAACCACCACAACAATGTATGAAATTATATAGTATTTTGACGGGATCGCAATATTATATTTCGTGTTAATCGATTTTTCATTGCATTTTAAAACATTTCTGAATTATTCAATGAAAGATTATCTAATTAAGAAATATTAATTTCTTTGACGAACCAAAAAAAAAAAATCTAGAATTATTCAGATAAATATTTATTGGAATTGATATTGCAAAGATGGCTATAAATATAATGCATAATGGAACTGGTTGTACTGTTTTTTACCATAAGAGGGTGTTCTATGTTCAAAATGGCTACCATGAAATTGTAAAAAATGTCTACTTCTTTGAATAAATTATATCATTTAGAATTTTGGAAAATTAAAAGCAGGAAAGAAAGTCGCTTAAATATCTCTCACCAGGATTTCTTAATTAATGACAAAATTTACAGTTAGTCGGTCGGATCAACAAAATATTATGTTGGTAAGTTTGTTTATCCACTAGTAATTAGTCAGTGTAAAATCTGTCGCATTAGAAGAACAGACTAACGCCAAGGATTAGTTTACAGCCGAGTGAGTATCTTCACTGAAAAAGCTTTCACTTAAATGTTACTGGTTAGAAATACTGGGTTGGTTCAAGAAGAGAGTAAACAATTTCTGTTCATACATAATCCTCTACTACCAAGAGAAGGCGCTATTCTGAAAATCTTCCTTCCTTTACTAGGCGTATATACTTCACCTTCAACGCTTTTCAATTTCACCTAGTGGTTTAAAAAAAGGATTAAAACATGATTTCATAACATGAAAGTCCAATTATCTATTAGCAATTTCCTTCCTATTATTTCTTGTAAATACATGATTATGAATATTAATTAACAAGTATAAAACATACAATGGCATAGAAGAAATATACAATGATATATATACAGTTTACTTTTCACTTTCAAACAAAGAATTCTGTAAATATATTTAATTCTCTGCCATTAAGACTTCTTTCCTTTAACGATTAGTTTGACTATTAAATTGTATCATTAAAAAAAATAATAATATAATAAATTTGGTTTAAACATTTAAATGATTTTCTTTGCAACTTGGAATATTTACTAAAGTTTGGCCGCAATTATTACACATAAAGGAACATGTGCTTCTTAGAACGCGGGGATGCGGGCAATCAGGCTGCGATTACTTTGTAGGCAATCAGGCAATGGCTCTCTAAGCTGTAAATTACAATTTAGAATTAAGTCCAATTTAAAAAAAAAAAAAAAAATCTGGTGTGAAACACTCACACAATTTTCTCTTACTCCAGTTCTTAAAATGTAATGGACAAATTTTATAGTTACTGAACCCAAATTTAATGAAATTCGTCGAAAAATGAAGAAAAAAAAAACTGTTCAATAAAAGCGCACTTCCGGTTTACTAATTTTCTTGAAAATCGGAATTTTAGCAATCTATTTATTTCTAATTAATTTTGTTTGGATGATAGAATTGTATAATCAACTATGATAGCACTTTAGAGAAAAACATAACCCCATCTCTCGCCTAAAAGTGCCCTTAAATGAATATTCCCAGAGAAAAGTTTTTAATAAAAGTTGTAGATCTTTGTATGTTTAGTTTATATACGAAATTTCCAGAAAATCGTCGCAGCCATTTTTGAGAAAATCGCGAAAAAAGTGAAAAAAAATCATTTAGTAAAAAATGGTAAAAGTGTGGGTAGCACTTTTGGATCAGCCAATTTTTTTCAAACTCGGAATTTCAACAACAAATTTAATTTTAATTAACATTCTTTATATGACAGAATTGTATCGTAAACTGAAATAGAACTTTAGAGGAAAATCTAACCCCACTCCTCCCCCAAAAGTGCCCTTAAATGAATTTTTCCAGAGAAATATTTTTTAATAAAGTTGTAGATCTTTGTATGTGTAGTTGATATATAAAGTTTGAAGAAAATCGACGAAGCCATTTTTGAGAAAATCGCGAAAAAGTGAAAAAAAAAATCATTTAGTAAAGTGGTATTTCCGGTTGAGGAATCTTGACACATAACTTACTGTCAGATCCCATGGTGATACCTAAACGAAATAACAAGCTTGAACTTTCTGCGATTCTTCGTTTTCAAACTATGCAGTTCACATGCATACATACATACATACACACACAGAGATCATTTTCTAAAAATCACTTTTTTGGCCTCAGGGGACCTCAAAACGAATATTTCCTGTGAAAACTCGATATCGAAAATTTGACACGTTTACAATACTTCCTAGTAAAAAAAAAGTTTTGAGAAAAACACGAAGAAGCAGTAACTCATAAAGTCGTACTTCCGGTTTTTGAAAAAAATCTTCGTGTGATATTCTTCATCATGTAGGAAAGTCAAATGTGACTCAAAACGTGTATTTACGATGAAAACTTAATTTACGAAATTTAACACGTTTGTATTTATTACAATTATATTTTAAAACCTAAACAGAAACCTATCAGAAATTGAGACCTCTACGCAATAAAAATAAAACATTTTGCTCCCAATAAAAAATGTACTAACTAATTGTCTGTCAATAATGATAGCAAGAAATAAACAATAATTAAAATAACGAGTCAGCCAGATATTTGTTTTATTAGCCTATTATATATGTTTAAACTGCTTTAACTCATGCAAATTGGCGTGAATGGCTGAATTAGTTTAGTCCCTTTAGAAATATTAATTCTTTCAAAATGTTAATATTTTGTTTAATATTGTATACCTAACACATATTTAAGAACATTAGGAATGTTTTTTTTACATTTTTTTACATAATGTTTATTTTCACTTAATATGCTCTTAAGTTATCTGTTTGCCGAAAATTGTTATTAGGTTATTAGGTTTTTAAAAAAAATATGATTATTATATTCTTTTGTCATAAGTTATGTATAACTGTTTACTTTTTGATGGGAACGAAGTGAAAATTAGCGTATTTTTGCATATTTTTTATTAATTCTAATGTAAGGGTGTTGTGAGGAGATGCTTGGTTGTTTGATTTGATGAATGATAAACACCTTAAGATGGTTAAGATATGTAATTGATATAAATATATTGACTGACTGCCAAGGACTTTACACTATAGAGTTAAGAATTACTGAACTGAACTGACAGACTGACGTGGCTGAATGATATATACGGAGAGATGAGAGTTATAATAACGGAGTGATAACTGATATCTGAATCAACTGAATTCTATCTGAATGATGTCTGATTGCCTGTCTCTCATATATATATATATATACACTGGCCGAGCCTCTCCTCTCTTTGCGAGAGGGGCTGTTTCTCTCCGCTAGAGTGGATGAGTGGTGTGGGTTCACTACCCCAGCTGTTTCTCTCCGATAGAGTGGATGAGTGGTGGGGGTTCACTACCCCTACACTAATAACTAAAATATAGTAATCACAAGAAAACGCATATCAAAGAAAACCAACAATAATTGCAATTATGTTATTAGAAAGTTTATTAATCTATTAACCTATTTTTTTATAAGTTCAATTAAAAAAAAAAAAAGTACTTAACTTTCTCTTGCACTACAGTAAATTTTTAACAATAAATTGGATTTCAAGCCTAAAATTTATATTAATAAAGAAACAAAATAGAAAAGTTTCAGAGAATCATTAATAAATTCTGAAAATTCCAAGTCAATAATTAATATTTTCAGTACGATAAACAAGGCTCATGCTCACTTGGTTATTGTCTGAAAGTATTTTCATCACGGAATTATATCATCTGATTGTAAAGAATGACAATGTAAGGGCGGCCAAATTGGCCTTCCCAAAGGGAACGACGACGGTACGTACACAATTTCCAGTAAAAGAGAAACAACCATGAGAAATAATACTCGGCAGCAATTTATTATCATGTCCATTGATTAAACCGGTTGTACAGCCACTCTAATAAATTATTTAGCCCAATAATACACTTCATAACTTCTGTTGTTGATTTTTTTTTCAACCCATAATTGGAGAAATATAAACGATTAAGATGTCCATTAATAATCTAAAATTTGGTATCAATACATTATTTATTTTTATTTATTAAAATTATGGCTTTCTTTATCAAAAAAATTAATTAAAAAAAAAAAATTATACTAGATAAATTCTAATTTATTACAGAACTTTGCTGATTGACTAAATAAAAACAATAATCAATTAACTGCATATTAATTAAATTAACTTTATTGTAAGGGAAGGGTTGTAGCTAACTGGTTAGCGCGCTGGACTAAACGCGGAGGTCCCAGGTTCGAGTCCAGCTATGCTGCCCTTAGATTTTTTCTTTCTAGGAGAGCCTCTCCAGCTCACTGTCCGGTGATGGACAGTTTGGCTCCGGGCGCCAATGACCATAGATGTTGACGCGCCTTAAATTAAAAAAAAAAAAATATTGCATAAATTTATTAGAATATTATCATCATTTTTACGCCATTTTTTATTAGAAACTGCTTCAAACAATTCTAAACAACTTGGTTTTAAAGTAATTGTTGAAAATAACCAGAGCCGCATTAAACATTTAATGAAAAGACATATGTATTGTAACTTTTTTACCACAACAGCGCTGTCGACTTCATATTATCTTGCATACACCTACAATCGCCACATAAATGCCAAAAATAGCGCATCCGACGCATCTGTCTCGCTCACCTGTACGAAACACTCGAATGAGCTGTGAGTTCAAAAAGGAACAGCATCTAAACTGCCAATAATTTGTAAAAATAAACGCCTATTCGGAATTTGAGTCAGCTTTCAATCGGCTTATGAAAAGTTTTCCATCAGAATTTAATCAAAAAAGTTCAGTCTTCAATAGGCTTTTTTAACAGTCTAGAATTAAGTTTCTAAGTATCTATTAAGAAGCATCGTACAAAAAGAAGATGAGTTCCCAATGCTAGCAAACTTGCAAACATTTAAAAAGGATCAAGTATAAAATCCAACCAGCTAAATATTAAGAAATCATCGCTGGCCGACACTACCATACACTCAATCATTATTATTTTCTTATCCCTCCTTACTTAGTATAAATGTCCAAATACATTAGTGAGCCAATGTGCAATAGTGCATATTTTTATTTTCAACATCCCCATCCAACCATCTTCTGCGACTATTACAGAAACAAACTGCGAACTCACTCACTAAATTGTTTTACTTTTTAAACGTTCTGTCATTAAGACGATTATCCTTGAAATACCACGTCTCATTTTTTAGCTTTTTTTCATCATCCAAATTATTGTCAAAAAAGAAATTCTTTCTTACAAAGTGTGTCACTTATAAATAAACACAAATTAAACAAGAAAGGATTTATCAAAAAACTAACACAGTTTATTGTAAATAAAAATTTGTTTTAATAGTTAACAATTTACCTAACTAGATGATCACAAAGTCTCACCAAAATAATTTTACTTTTCCTTTTCATATGAAGATAATAAATAATTAAAAATAAATTTAAATAATGAGTTTTGGCCTATTGATTACCGCTCCTAGGCAATTCCTTTTGACAGTCCATTATGAATGTTTGGTATTTAATATAAATTTAAATTTGCCGCCAACAGCGCATAATAATTTTATTTTAGAGAGGGTTATTGTACTGTCTTGATAATAATTTACTAATCTATACGGCTGTGTCCTAAGTGTAAAGAGGGTGTGTATCTTCTCTCAAAGTTAATCGCTATTGTAATGACATGGCAAAGTCATTGACATCGGCAAAGTCAAACACCAAAGAAATAATAATTTACAACTAGTGGTTCCAGCCAGCTGCTACCTTAACAAAGAGTGGCTGTAATAAAATCTGCGACCTAGTTGGCCGCCGGCTTCAAAACAGCCGCAACCAAACAAACAACAAAGCCTTTTCATCAACACTTACATCAATAAGCAAGCACCGTGATAAGGTTGGCCACTGAACTGACTGACCTGAATAAGGTCACCAAACTACGAAGGTCGCACACTACGACAGATGTCTTGGTGTGAGTGTGAACAACAGTAATATATAAACTCTATGATGTACGACGAGAGGATTATTATATCATGTACGACCAAACTATACACGAGCGCAATTCACAGTCATATTCAACTTATCATTCTCGTAGTTGTGCACTTTAGTTCGTTATTTTAACCATTCTAAATTATCAGTTTTTTATCTTCTATTTATTATTAAGTATTTTATTATAGTTATTAGTTACCATTTATCACGTTTAAATTATTGTTAAAATACAGTTTATTTTTATATAAAAAAAAACGTTTAATAATTCGAGCACTAACTTCCAAATCTCTCAAACTAACTTCCGCCCTCTTCAAGACATCTGCTACTCCAGGAATCACACATCAAACGATTCCATTACATCTAATATCTGATTCCATTACACTATGCAATACTCAGAGGAGTACGAGTAAGTCGCTATGTAAGACTCGTTTGAGTAAGTCGCAATGTAAAGTGGTAGTGCAGCACTCTCAGTAGTCAATCTGCCTGTACCAGTTGTCCTTAATTGTGAAAACCCGAGTTCGTCACTTCTGGTTTTCCTGGATAGTGTCAATAAACAGATCATTTTGTCGAGTAAGCGGTTCCGGTTCTCTTGAGCCTGCATGGACTTATTGTGAAATCACATGGTTGTCATTTCCGGTTGAGTTTCCGGCCGTGCAGCTTCTGGGAGTTTAATTATTATCTGCAATCATCAGCCTAGTAGAAGTGTATTGGTCAAGACTCAAGAGTTACAGGCACATAAGATTTATTTCCTTATTCCTATTTCTCCTCTCGCCTTGTTCCCGATATGGGACATGGGTCTTCCAACACTAGCAACCAGGAATTCTGCGTTTCAAGGTAAGCGCCATCCTTTGGCTTTTATTGAAAGTAATAATAAATAATATTTGCTACCCATTTTAAAATTTAATTTATATATTCATTTTTTCCATATAATTATAAATTTTTAATTTTCAATTTGCTCAACCAATTATAATATTATCTACGTCTACTTAATACTTTCATTCAGTATATTAATTTTCTTTCATTTGCTGTTTTTATTGAACAATGTTACTGAAATGTTTTAATAAGATTTTAATAAATTTTGAGCCAGGCTGAGATGACAAATAAGGCGAATTTTGTGTTCATGTTAAGATGGAAGTAATCTGAAAAATATTTAGAGAATTAGAAAAATGTTCATTACATGAACATCTTGAATTTTCCTTTTAGCAACAAGGACGCTTCAACTAATTTAGATTTATGTTGTAGAATAAGGAAGGAAGGGGAATCTGAGAATTGAAATTTTCTATTTTAATTACAGATTAGAAAAGTTTCTTTGTCTGGGTGATTCAGTTTGTTTTTAAGTTCGGATGCAATGAGTTAGGCAAAAAAATGTCTATTTTAGATATGTAAGATGTTGTCAAATCGAGTATAGATAGATTTATAAAATCTTGAGGACACTGCTTCTATTTTATACATCTGTGAGCGACCTTATTTCGACACCGTAAAGCAAATTGGAGAGGATGATGGCATTGAAAAATTTTCGAGCTGATGCTAAATTGACTTTCTTCAAAAGCTACATAAACTTATTGGACACTTGGTTTTTGATTGTTTGCTTGAAAAGTCCTGAATTGCAAAATGTATGCCAATTTGGTCAAAAGTTTTTTTAGTTTCTATTGGTTGCTCATAAAATATTGTGGGTTGGTATAAGTGTTTTGGTTTTTATTAGCATCTATGGTGATACCATTTTTTTCACAATATGTTTGAAGAGTAATTAATTTCTTTTGCAAATCCAAGCGCTAATAATGTTAAGCTTCAGCATATGTTAGCATAATCATATCTTATAACTTCACCTTCTAAAGCAATTCTCAATGCCGCTATGAATAGTGCAAAGAGAATAGGGCTTAGAAAATCCCCTTGTAGCACTCCAAAACTAAGGAGACTTTGTTAGTTATACCGGTTTTAGTAAGAATAGAGCTGGTAATTTTCGAATATAAATCTTCTTGTTATTCTTAGTTATTTTGGAACTAAAACTACATTGAATCAGTTTCTGCCATAATAAACAGTGTTCTATAGAGTTAAATGTCTGCTTCAAATCTATAAACACTGCAATAAAGGTACAGTCCTTTATTATTTATTTTGTTTTCAATAATTGATTACAATGTGAAGATATTATCTGAACAGCATCTATTCGATCTAAATCCAGCTTGGTGTTCTGGTAAAATGTGAATGGAGTCTGGCTACACAATCACTCGTTAGGCTAGTCGGTATCCAAGTAAATATCTTCAACACTCTGTTCAAAAGTGCAATAGGTTTGTAGAGTTAGTCACTAGTTTTGGTCATCAACAAACTTGTGAATCATAGTTATTAAGACAATTAGTCCAGATCCTTGGTATTTGTTCATATTCCATGAAGTAGTTGTAAAGGTTTAATACACAATGATTATAACATTCTACGGGCAAATATTTGTAAACTTAATTTGGAATACTATCATCTCCTGGCAACTTTTCATTCTTGTTCTTCTTACAGTTCCATTTAATTCTTCCTCCATTGTTACATTTCCACCTAGGTATATGCTCACGATCTCATTTTTTTTTTTTTCCTTCAAATTCCTGATATTTTTCCTTTAGATTTTATTGCATTTGTTGAGAATATTTTACAGAAATATATACTACCTATATCAACTAAAAAAATTATCCATTTGATGAGTATGTCTTAACTTTTACTTGGTTAGATAGGATGTTAGAGCATGATATAGTAGAATACTTTAAGGATATATCAAGGCAGAAAAGTGGAGATAAACTGCTGGCAACAGTGGAATTATAGACATATATATACTAGGGGGCAAGGTAAAAAGTACTCGTCCAAGCCCATAGATAGCACTGCTATAAATGAAATTATATGTAATAATTATCATTGTAAACAATTGGAGGTTATCGTAATTAGTTATCTATATATATAAAAATTCAGCATCCGTATGTTTCTAAGGCGAAAGATTTATGCGTTCTGAAGAGAGACCAGAGTATGGTTCCGGGCATGGGCAGATAAATGACAAGTGGTTTAGAATGGGGCTAGTGAGTGAGGGTCGATGTCGCTGAGGCGAAGAGGAGACCGCTGAACACATAGTCTTAGACTGTGAGCTTTATGAAGATCTCCGCACAAACTTGTGGCGGTGGAATTGGTTTTCATGTTAATGACACTCTGCCCTTGCTTCTTGAAAATGAGACGGTATATAATGCCTTCAAAATGTTTGCGGAATCTGCTCTGTCGCGGCGTATGTCCTGGGGGGTCTTTCCCTTGGGTAGGCGGAGTAAATGTTTTGTGTGATAGTAATTTATTGCTTGTCTGTAGTCTGTGTGCGTTAGATTCGGGTAGCTGTAGAATTTTAGATGACCTCTCAGGAATATCGAGTACTGAGAGGTTCCTTAGGTTAGTCTTGTATGGATGTGTAGGTATGACTGCATTTATTGACTGTGTGAGGTTTGTATGTGTGGTAGGTTATATTGTAGTTAGACTAGGATGCGTTAGTTGTTATGTTCGTTTATGTGCACTTTTGAGTGCCCTTCCCTCGTTTATTTAGTGATTATGTATATATAGAAACAGTTCTGTTTATAGTAAAGTCGATTGCGATAGATGAATAGTTTGCGGGCTGGGATGAGCGCGAGCTCAGGTACGCCCTATAGTGTGTCTTGATACAAAAAATAAAAATAAAAATAAATAATAAAAAATAAATAAATCCGTATGTTTGTGGCCGCAAAACTCGAAAAGTAGTCAATGGATTGACTTGAAATTTTTACACGACGTTGCATTTCTATATATGAGTGTTTACATATACTTTATACTCCGAAGTTTCCACGGAAACGAGAAATTCCGAGCGTTTCGCGAGGTTGACAGAAATAGACAGACAGACGCGTTGCGATGGTGGCGCGCTTTCTGAACCTCTTTCTCAACTACTTATGTACCTCTCACCGCCACCAGTCTCGAAGTATCTCACACCAGTCTCGCGCAGTTTGCCGCGCTGGCCGAGTGAGGGGGACGGTGTTGTTTAATATAATAATAATACTTCTATTATTACCTTTATTTTTTGTTTATTGCATTTATGGGAGCACACATAACAGCGTTTTTTCAATTATGTCAAACCGATGATTTTGCAAGAACTTTGATGTATGCAGACTTTCGACTTATTACACTTGAAACGCAACACGAAAGAATGGAGAGAAACAAAGCAGTAGTTGTACAACCTGGAATATTTTCGTCTAATGCTTTAGGAAGAATATACACTATTCATCCGAACCATGCAGAATGCTTTTATTTACGTTTGCTTCTGATTACCGTTCGTGGTCCAACATCATTTATACACTTGCGAACAGTGGATGGAATAGTATATAATACGTATCGAAGTGCGTACGAGGCACTTAATTTGCTGGAAAAAGACAATCATTGGGATAAGTCAACTGAAGATTCATCGGCTACTTCTAATCCATTTCAAATACGTACGCTGTTCGCAATTATTTTATCTACAGTTTCCCATCACAACCAATACAATTGTGAGAGAAATACAAAGACTACATAGCCGAAGATATTCTGCACAGAATGCATCAAGAAACACATAATCATGGCTTGGATTTCACAGAAGAAATATACAATGAAGTGCTAATCTTCATTGAGGATCTTGTGATACAATGTGTGGCAAGTAGTTGGCACAACTGGGAGTAACAGCACCGTATCGATCGATCAATGCAACATTCGAGAGAGAACTGCTCAGAGAGCAATCATACACCAGAAATGTCTTAATGCTGTTCGTCCAAGAAAATACACTGAAACTCCTTCAAGAACAAAAGATAGCATTTGATACCATCATACAAGCTAGGGTATTAAATTGAATGATTTGTTTTCTTGCTGAATCATTGTTAAGTATAATACTTCTATTTACTTTCCTAATAATTAAAATCAGGCTGAGCCACAGCGAAGCCTGGCCGGATTTAGCTAGTAAAAAAATCATTTTTGGTTGAACTGGTTACAACGTAAATGCAGGTAGGAGATGTTAGTCTAGTGTGGAAACTGCCCTATGAGTACACACAACTATTTATACTGAGTTATTTACAATAATGATTACATAAAGCAGAATGACTAAATTTAGTAAATTAATGAAGAAGTTATTCGCATCATTAACTTTGATTCATTCGCTGATTCACTTTAAAAAGAGTTAATAAAGAAAAAGCCAATCATAGTTTGAAAAACTAATGAGAAAGATATTGATGGGTGGAAATTAGAAATTATAATAGCATAATAGTCTCAGAGGTGAAGCTAATAGCGAAATAAAATGTTTAATAATGAATGAAAAAAATATCATGAGGAAAAAAACAGTAATGAGAAAAGAAAACAAATTTCTGCCCGTTATGCAATTAGAAAAGAAAATCTTACATTAGTTTAGACAAAATTTGTCATTATGTATTTAATGATTTTCTTTCTTTTTTTTCTGTATCTCTCCTTGAAAACTGTAAAGAAAATTACACTCCAACTTTAAGAAGCGAAGTTGTTGGTGCAAGTTTGGGGAAAATAGTCTTCTTGTAAGGTTAAGTTTGGTTTGTACTTCAAACCCAAACCAAAACCTTAAGATAGAACAGTATCTCTACTAAAGCTTGCTCTGATTGGGTAATGATTTATTCGACTAACTTGTTCCTTAGTTGAACTTGCTATACTAACAAATACTGACTTTAGTTTTGAATCTTCTTGTACTTTCCTCTTCTACCAGACCAGAAACCTACGTGAACATAGAGCAATTTTACTCTAAATTGAACTTCCATATTTATCTCTCCTTTTATACTAAGGAAATGTTATTATTCACAATCTTATAATTACATAATTAGTTTAACTTTTTTTTTTATATCAGATTTTCTCGATTAAATCTTCTTCTGTTTTATAAATTAAACAAATATTAATTGATTATGTAAAAAAATAGTTATATTGATTCTTTCAATCTAAACTAATTAGTTATAATGTATATAATATTTAATGTAAGATTATTTTATTAATTAATTATTTTGGAGAAATGAGATTCACAGAACAAAATTAACATATTATTATTATTTGTTATTAATTATTAATATTTTAGCATTTCATTCACTTCGATTCTACATATATTTAATTCTCTTAGTAACTTTCATGTTAATATTTTCATCACTTCTAATTCTAAATTACCTTTTCTTTAGTATAACTTTTCTGACAGACATAAATATATAGATAATAGATATAAATAGTATTCTATATTTTCCTTAAAATTTAAAAAGCTGCTTTGAATTCAATTAAAAGCCATGACATTACAATACCGTGTTCCCAAATTGATCTCTTTCAAATTTCTACGATTGTTCAAGGACTTGGAACGCGAAGGTCCCAGGCAGTTCTAGTCCAGCCAGTGCTGCTGCCCTTAGATTTCCTCGCCCTGTGGACGTCTGCAGCTCACTGTCCGATAATGGGTGATGTTGTCTCTAACGACAGAACACTGCCTATAGGCCGGCAGTGACTGAGAAAGCTCCGAGCCTCAGATTTAGTTGTCCCTTAATTAAACAAAAAAAAAAAACTTTGAGCTTATTTGAATCTTCTTGCAAAAAGTGAAAAATCATGTTACAAATTATATTTATGTTAATTTTATAAACGAATAAATGTGTTCAAATTATGTTAAAGTATCTATAGTTGGGTGCATTGGGCGGACAAAATTTTATAGGAAGGTTGAATCGCACTAAATATTGGATGGACGGCTTGTAATAGCATTATCAATTGTAATAACATTTTAAAAGATGTATTTCACTTCTTATCTAGATTAGATTAGATTGACAGAATAGGAGGGCAGAGCCTCAAATTCACTGCGACCTGCATTAACAGGTCCATTGTGAATCCTCTAAAATTATAGCACATTCTTCAGCTTCGCCCTCATAATCAGGCCTAGCAAAGCTGAAAGTGGCTCCGACATGAAGCTTATGACTTCAAGATTGCTTGACCCCAGTTAAAAAAACCTTGTCCTCATCAAGCCGGTACACTCATAAAGGATGTATACCAGGGTTTCCTCCTCGATCTTACAGAATCGGCATAACGCATTGTCTGCAAGTAGCAATTGGTGCATATGCCCATTCAGCTTACAATGCCCTGTTAGTAGACCCACTATTTGCCTTATGTCCCTTCGGCTATGGCTTAGTAGGTTCCTAGTAAAATTAGATAAATGTCTTTAAACAAAGAATTTAGCCTGCATCTGCCTTGGCATCCTTTCCCACCACTGCAATCCTTGATAGAAGCTTGAATCAAGCTCTTGGGCATCCCGCAGAAGTGTTCGGGGCCTAGGAGAAAGGTATCCTCCTTATCTTTGTATGTCTCTTGGGTATTCTAACCGGACTCCAAGCGAAACATCTAACATTTACCGTTTCCTTTTATCAATGATGTACTCCGCGTTGGTCTAGTGGATAGCGTTCTCACCTTTTGGGCGAGAATTCAGGGTTCGAATTCACTGTTAGGGCAAAGTCTCGGTGTTAATCCATCATCGTGATAAAAAGTGGGAAGTACAGTTAGTAGCGCCCTAGGTAGCGAAGGCCGGAACTAAATGGCGTGGGAACTGCGGCGTGCTTAATCGCCGTCTGGCAAGCCTTGGCCTTTCATGGGCTGTTGCGCATAGGTTTTTTTTAATATATATATATAATCAATGATATAACCAATTTCTAAATTCCTAAATTACCTTAACAACTTATTCATTCACCTTCTCTTATAATATTAGAGCTTTTCCATCCTAATAACCAAATCCACTTTGCCTAGAACATGTTAGTTTTTGGGTACTCATTGTTGCCCTATAATCCATGTTACCAAGAAGCCTCAATTATGGAAATGAAATACGGCATAATGAAAATAAAAAATAATGTTTTACTTTTACAATACTTTGGCCCAAAGAAAATCTTAAAAAAAACTTTCTGAAACTTAAATGACATAAAATAGACGAAAAACTGAGCTCTTTTTTCTACAAAAATAAATTATTTAAATATTTAGATTAATTATAGTGACATTGAAATATCTAGTAACTGGTTTACCTCCGTACAAATCGTACAAATTTACATTACCTAAAGTTGCA
The DNA here is from genome assembly GCA_011037195.1 of Triatoma infestans. NCBI lineage: Eukaryota > Metazoa > Arthropoda > Insecta > Hemiptera > Reduviidae > Triatoma > Triatoma infestans. The sequence continues at coordinate 137,360 of JAAEAF010000605.1, forward strand.
GATTTTTGCAACATAAGATAAATTGTTGTGGCAACGGATAATTTTGTGATCATTTTCAATGTTAATTTCATGATAAATTTCTTTCTTCATAACTGTATCATAGAAAATAGAGAAAATAAAAATTAAATTCAGTTTAATTAGTAAAAATATTATGCTAATAAAAATATCTAAATTAAATGTACATAATAACTGTGCCTGTATGGTATATTTTTGGCCATAAATAAAACACGAAAAAAACTTTTATTTGTATAATAACCTTTTGAGAGTAATGGGGTTTCTGTTGACATTTACATATATGTAAGGAAACTCATTGACATTTTCCACAGCACACATGTGACTTTTTATGATGGTATCACATATTTCATTTTCTGACCACTAGCTTATTAATTCCTGGTATATTATCGTAATATGTTAAACTTTAAACAGATATAGTATGACTGTTTTTTTTCTTTTTGTGTTAAACGAATTCTCAATTAACATTTCATTATATCCATATTTCTTAGTTTCGGGCAGTTATTTCTTAATTGAAGACGAGTTTTTTTTTTAAATTAAATTATGAACAAAAGAAATAATAATTTGTCAATTTATTAACTACTACTGTAAAGGTAGTGTTTCTTTTAAATATATGGTCGACATAATAATATCTTATAATGTGGTGTAGTGCGTGATGACTCTGACGATGTATGAGAATCCGAAGCCTAGTCAAGAACAATATAGATATTGTAACGCAGCCCAGTGGTGCCATCTAGGAGAGGAAGTAGGTACCTCAAGTTCTCCTAGTGGCCGCTAAGAAGCGCTGGCTGTGCACTCTATCTCTTTGTAGAAGAATCCAGAAAGTTCGAGACCATTCTCCCACCTGGTATAAATAGTGGGACCACAGAGAGTTGTGAGAGTTTTGTTCCAGTTATGTTTGTGGAAAGTGTATAAAAAGTGAACAAAGTGAACTTTTGTGGTTTAAACTGTGAAGTAATTATTATTAAGAGTTGTATTTCGTAATTGAAGTTTAGAGTATTTTATCTATACGAACCCACTTAAAACTAGTTGTAGTAGCTAGTTTAGAGGGAAAAACTTTACAATATGTATGCTAGGATGGATAAAATCCCAAATGTTATCCAACATTGCGGCGCCAACTATTTTATAATAGTTTACAATAAACTAAAGTTTTATATTTTACAGTTATGGAGATTAGATTCTTTGCTGGAGATCGGTGTTACAGAATGTAAAGTAGATATTGTAACAGAAAATGACAAATATAATAAAAAATGCAAAAGAATGGGAAACAAGAAAAAAAAAAAAAAAGGAAATAAAAAGAAAGAGAAAAAAAAAGTAAGATACAAAGAAAATTACCTTAAAAGGAATTTTTTTTTTTTTTTCTTTGAGAAAGAGGTAAATAAATTAGGGTTAAGAATGGAAACATTTTTTCAAGAAACAAAAGAAAAAAATCTGGTGTGAAACATTCACACAACTTTCTCTTACTTCACTTTAGAAGTCAACCTAATCTTACCCCCAAACAACTGCATGCAACACATACTCCTTGCAGGCAACTAGTAAGAGAAAATAAAAAAAAAATTAATTATGACTGTGTGGGTGGAATAATTAAAAGAATTTCACTATCCAAATTGAAAGAAAGATAAAAATTTAAGAAAAGGATTTAGGAAAAAGAAACTGCTACCAGCAAAAAGGTGATTCAAGTGAGAATTAAAATAGGTTGTTTGCAACAACATACTTAGGATCTGTGGATGAGAGATAAGTAATCGTTCATGTTCTTAAACTTGCTTCCTTTGGAAAAGGAAAATGGCGAAATCTCTGAAATTGAAGGTATCTCAATATAGAATCTGATTTTTTTTTTAAATAACTCAATGAAATTTCTTAATTTCATTTTAACTCAAATTTTATTTGAAATATTTGAAATTTTGTGGTACGTTTAATGTTTAACAAGTTCAATTTTTTTGGTCTTTATATTATGTAAAGTCGTCCTCACGCGTTGGTCTAGTGGCTAGCGCACTCGCCTTTAGTGCGAGAATCTTCAGTTCGATTCCCGCGAGAGGCAAAGTCGATGTTGACCTAGCATCGTGAGAAAAAACTGGGAAGCTGCAGTTGGTAGCGCAACATTAGATCTAAATGGCGAGGGAACCGCGGCATGCTTACCACACGTTTCCTAATACAAATCACCACCTGGCAAGCCTTGGCCTTTCACAGGCTGTTGCGCCATAGGTTTTTTTTTTTTTTTTTAATTAAGATAAATTTTAATTCTCCTTATATGTGAACTTTTACTCTCACAGCCAACGCGATCAACCACTGCAAACAATGAAATCCTAATCTGAGAGTTTTCCATTCTTTTAATCATAATGCCGAAAAAACTTTTTATCTTCATCAGTGATTTTTCCCTGAAGAGGGGCTTAAATTTATTGTACATTTTCATGTAATAATTAAGGATTCAGTGTGGTTTTGGATAGCACAAGGCTTGGTTCCTCCTAGCAGACGAATATATATATAATATTTAAAACGTGTGATTATTAATTCCAATGCACTTTATTCTACGTATAATCCTATAGAACCTATTAGTGTTGTAATTTATACTAAATAACCTACTGCAATAAAAATGTCAATTGTCAAAAAGCAATCAAAAGACATCCAAGTTATTAGTAAATCTATTAAGCTTTCTCTTTTCGCCTTATTGTTCGTAATATTGTTATGGCCTATCTATTGTTTATATTGTTATAAAAAAAATCTATCGAAATATAGATTTATAGAGTAAATGATGTCTTAGATAAGATTGAGGACTTTAGTAGGTGTGGTGGACTGGTTACACATGGATGGCTAGTCATTTACATAATATAGAGAAAACGTCTCAACAGCAACAACAGACTTGTGTTGATGGAGCTAGGGAAATGGTCACTATTTATATCATATCACTATTTATGTCAGTGTCCCCGTTTCGCTGGCACTAAGGTTTCTTGTATTTGGGGGAGCTTCACTCTCGTGGGAAAGCCTGGGAAAGTTGGAGCTAAAGGGTATTTTAGGCAGATCGGTAAACTATCTGGGAAGATTTATTAAGGCCCCCCTTATAACCCCGGCTGTATTGGGCGATAAAAGCCACATAGGCTTAGGTCCCATACCCTTAGGCACCCATGACTTAATAATAATGTAATAGGATCGGAAAAGAGGGATCTAAAGCAGACTGAGAGAGAGAGAGACAGAGACAGACACACACACACACACACACACACAAAATTGAAAATCTCACTCGCTATTTAGGCCAGACTAGTGTAAGAGACTCTGCATATACACAGCTGCGCTAGCCCTACCAGACCGTCTTTAGAACAGTTTATATAGCAGTTATAACGCGTCAGCAACTAGCTACTATCCTTCTCTTCACTCAGTCTAAATCTGTCGCTACCTAATTTCTCTCTCTCTCTTTGGATCCTATTACAATAATAATAATAAATGATGTCCTACCGATTGGCCTAACTTCATGAATTTCAATAACTACAAAATAATTCTGGAATTTTAAGAAGAAAAATTATAGTTAAAAAAAGTCTAAACACTATAATTCAATAAAATATTTAAATAAGAACACAACCTTTTAATTATCACGTCGCCTATTTACCATAAACGCGGAAAGGAAAAAAAAAAGGTCTGGTAATAAACAAAAATAAACCTGTTCGTTTTTAAAAATAAAAGAAAGTAAAAAAAAAAAAATGCATTTTGTTAAAATGTTAAAACAAAATAACAAATAAAAAAACAAGGTGCAGGGGTTAAAAAAAACATTCTCAAATCTATTGTATTCGGTTGTTTCAAAGTAAAAAAAAAAAAGTAAAACAAAAAGTAATTCAATTTGTCAAGTTTGGAAGCTTGAGTTCGTGACGTAAGGTAGTTTACTACTAACAGCGACCAGAAAAACCTTGCCACTTAAATATTGAATGAACCTTGGAATACTTCAAAAATCTTTTCCATTATTTTTGTAATAGTTCTATTAAATATTTCTTTGTCAGTTATTGTCATAGTTATGGCAGTTTTTTTTTTTTATAGCTTACTAATCTGTATTGTCATTTTGTTACTATTTATTTAATTTATTATATCTATAAAAACGGTTTGTTTTCTTCCATGGACGGTATAACTGGATGTTATTACCGCAACTTACCTAGCAATATTTCTTAACTTTTATAAATTTATAAACCAAGAATGAAAATATTTAAACATTTTTAGAATCTTAACATTATTGGCCCTGTTTCCACATGGTATCTCAGCATTATTTTAATTGAAAAGCCTTCATGTGAAACACTCACACAACTTTCTCTTGCAGCATTTTACATAATTATTGATAAAATTTAATTCAAACTTATACTATTAGACTAAATTTAATAAACTTCAATGTTATAAGTATAACTGGGAGCGTGATTTTCTAGTTCCGCACAGAACACGCTAAAAATCGGCTTACTCGGTAATCTGCTTCAAACAAAAGTGATGATATAGGATCATATATGTGAGGTATGTATACTAATGCACAGAAACTATTGTTTCCCCTTCTAAGCCATGACTTCGGTTATTCAGCCATTCTATGTCGCGTGCCCCTGTATAATATGGCCCCGTTATGGAGGGTCATCAATACAATCAGGTTTTGTGTAGGTCTCTTGTCGAATGGCATTCCATTCTTCTTGCAGGGCATGGCGGAATAGTTAGAGGCTTAAATCTAGCTCTACGGCTCTTGAATATGTCCCATAGATATTCTATAGGATTCATGTCCGGAGAATGAGCAAGCTAATCGATCACATTTACCGACTTCCTCCAAGAAGCGGCTGACAACTCTAGCTGTGTAAGGCCTTGCGATGAAACTGTCCCCGATAAGTGGAGCAAACGGGTAACTGACTGTAGAATAACTTCTTCAACATACCCAGCATCGGCGATTGCGCTGTTTTCAACAGCAATTAATTCGTGTGCAAGTGACCAAACTTATCCCACCCCCACATAATTGATTGTCGTTGATACAGAACACTTCCGCTAGTAGTAGATTAAATGAAGCGCAATCCCTGCCATCCATGTACAAGAATTCGACCATCTGAATAATATATACCAAATCGCGATTCTCTGTGAATGGCTTTCCATTGCTCTACAGTTTCATGTAAATGCCGACTGCCAAAAACTAACCTGCTTATACGATGACCTGCTAATCCTGGTTAGTAGAGGCCCTATGGTAGTCTCCTAGACATCACACCTACTTCTCTCAATCGTACTTCCCGAACACTTAATATTTTATCCCTGAGCTATCTAGCTATAAGATCTATTGTAACCTTTCTACGACCACTTCCGTGTCTCCGATCGTATTCCCCAGTTTTCCTGAAAGGTATGATTGCTTGATGAACCGCAGAACATGACAGATAGAGTTCTGCCACATATCGTACGCTATATCCTTGCTTCTAATCCTCAAAAAAAAAAAAGGCAATTTTTTTCTGTTAATGAAATTAGGTTAATAAAGTAATTAAAGATAAAATTAAAATAATGTAGAATTAAAAAAAAAATTCATTACGATATCAATTTCAGACCAGAAAGCTGTAATAAATGAATTTCTACCGTTTTCAATGCTTATTCTCAAGAAAGTTAGGAGATTTTATGATTAAAGTATTGTAAATAACATTTATATTAGTTATAAACATAAATATACAGGATAGTATAATATGGCTGGGCTGGCTACTGATGTTGATCGTTTAGTTGGATATCCAGGGGGCAAATGAGAACAATCTCACACCAACACATCCATATATATTATAAATTTTGATTTAGTAATATCGTAGAATTTTTCTGATTTCATTTATCAATTTATATTATAAAAACATAATGGATATGTTAGGTGGAGAGAATTTAGGGCTGGTTGATGATATAAGAAGAAGACTTGGTTAACACTGGTTAACTAATATATTAATAAATAGAAACAGACTGCCTGGACTTTACAATAGAGAAATGTTTTAAGGTAGAGTGGTATGAAAATGACACGTAGTAATTGGGTGTATTGAACTGAATTCACAGTGTTTTTATGGACTGTCCATCGCTATATTTATACAGTTGCTCCCACTCCAGTCCGAGAGAGTGGTTTTGGGTTTCGCTCTTTACTCTCTTTGGTTGCTGTTACAAAATATGTGCAGAGAATAGAAGTTTAATGTACATAATGGAAGTGAGAAAGAGAGAGAGAAGTAAAGAGAATGGGTTTAGAGAAATAAACTAGATAATATGCGGAAAACTGTATAATGAATAGAACACACAAACTGTGATTCTCCACAGTTAGGTAGCGCTGAGAGATATAAAGAGACAGACTGGCTGAGCGATGAAAAGGTAGTAGTAGTAGGTTGCTGACTGGTTGTTAACTGGTCATAAACTCTTCTGAACTGTAATGTATCGCACTATTTATATGAATTGAATTGTCTCTTCCTAGTCTGGCCTAGATGGGGAGTAACTAACTTTTTTGATTTATTTTTATGTTTCACCACTTTTCGGTTCCTATGAATCAATAATGATTCGGATTCGCATTAATCTATGTAATACGCAATATTATGGTGCATACAGAAATAAAGTTTAAAAACAACCCCTCCACGGGAGAGTATTCTGGAAATCTTATAGCAGAGTTCATACAGCAGTCACTACGCGTCATCAACCTTTCTCTTTACCTCTCACTACCATTCAATATATTTTACTGTAAAATCCATGTAGTCAGTGTTCCTATCCTAGTTCCTAATTCCTAATCCTAGTTCTTTAAAACCAATCAACATTGCAGTTATTAAGCTATGAAATGAAACCTAACAATTTACCCGAAACACCGATTGTCTTGGTTTTAAAACAGATAGCGAGATATTATGTGGCGCCATTGCGAAGGTGATTTGAGGAGGAGTATTAATATTAATTTTCCTTGTTTTGAATCCAATTTCTATTTCCTCCTAGTTGGTTCCTATAATATTCAGAGAGAGAGAGAGTAAAAGATATTACTAGCCAAGCTTAGGGAAAGGAATTGTAAGGCAAGGTCATCAATTAATAAATTCTAATTCTGAACTTGTTCCAAGTAGAATGAACCATCCAAAAGAATATTTCTTCGTAAATATATATAATTCCAGAGTAAATAATTTTGAATTAGGTCTAGCTAGAATTATTTATAAACAGCTAAAATTTGTTCATTGCATTTCATATACAATTTTTTTATTATTATTAATAATAAGGATTAGCATAAGCTTGAAAGTATTCTAACGGTTTCAACGTTTTTTTTAAATTTCTAAATAAAAGAAAAAACAGAATTAAATAAAAATTACGAAGATAATTCTCTGAAATTGATTTTTTCTTTTATTATTATTATTATTACCATTGGGAGAAGAAACTCTTCTTTTTAGAATAGTAAAGTAACAAATCAGCGGTGTGTAGAGGGTATATATATACTAGGAACAGTTTTTCAGAGCACCCTTGGGATAAAACTTGATCAAAGAGTAACAACTTTAACTTTATCGCCAAGTAAAAATCACGAAAGTGCAACAAATATCAAACAAACTTTCTAACGTTTAAAAAGTCATGTTATATATATATATATACATATGTACAAACTCTTGAAAAAGTGTTTTTCACTCTTAAATGTTCACTTTTCACATACAATTTTAGAATATTTTAATTTTTGTTTTATAATGAATGTCATTTTCTAATATTAAACTCTCTATAGAGTATTAAATTAAAATTTCATTCTCTCATCCTATCTAGATGTTTTATACCTTAATTCATACTTCTGCCACAAGGTGACGCACCAACCTTACATTGTCGGATCTCTCTTTTATAACAAAGTTTATTACTTTTTATTACTTTCTCGGTCTCCTAGTAAGAGGAAGAGGTCTTATATATAAAGAGGTATATAATATATTATGTATATGTGTCTGTTGTAAGTTTTAACACAAAAACGAAAAGTCGCAGTAAGCTCAAACTTATTATTGCGTTTAGTATACTACGAAGATTTCGGGCAAAATCCATCAACTGGCGTCATCGGTACATTACTGAATGTTTTTTTTTATTCCCCCCTCCACAGTTTTTCGTAATTTTCTTGAAAACGGCTCTCTAACGATTTTCTTCAAACTTTGTATACTATCTACACACATAAATAATAATCTCTAAGCCAAGTCTCATTCCAAACAACCACCCAAAAATTAGTGAGTCGTAAAACCAAGTGTATGCTTAGAAAGAATATCAAACATTGGTTGACATCTTTCCTGAAGCTATCATTCGGGCCGAACTACCGATTTTACAAGATTTTTTATAATTATTTTTTATATTTGCCAATTTTTTATGATTTTATTGTTTTTCAATAATAAAATAGTAATTTTTAATTTTCAAATAAAATGAGTATTAAAACATTTTTCTTTTATAGTGAGGACTTTTTTTTTCTTTTTTTTTTTTTTTTTGAGGAATTTAGTCTAAATAAAACTTCAAATTTTTCGCCATTTCGCTATATTGGGTTGGTGCAAAAGTAATGGCGGTTTCATTTACATTTTTAAATCATTACACTAGTCAGTTGGCGAGAGATCACGTGAATACATGGGGGATGAAGAATTGAAAACTTTGTAGTCCAATTTGTTTAGCTTTTGAAGCGTTGGTTGTTGCGATATGCGATAGGATGTGGAGAAGAATTGTGCCATTCCAACTGACCAATGCTGGCTGCAGGCGTTGCAGTTTTTGGTGCATTTGATCGAATTAGTTGAGCTTTCTTTTCTGAATGGTGTCGGCAAAATTGGATAGAAGAATACCAAGTGCCAAAAAAAGTAATGAACCAACTGCCTATGGGAAGCGCAGAGTGGGAAGACCGAAACCTAGATAGGCCGACCCGGTAGGGAAGGATGCCATGAGGATGGGATGGTTCGCGGAGGGCCGTAGTGCCGTGGATGTATGTATGTATGGATTAGAGTGGCAGCAGAACAGCAAACATTGGCAATGACCTTTTCTTTGTGGAAGTTTCACTTGAATCAAATTTTCGTTGAACATCAGAAACCGACGGAGATATGGTTTGTTTTTCTTGCTGAGAGAAGGAAAATACACACTTCAGAACGACTATTATTTTTTTCGATCAGATCATTGCCAATTTCTTATGCTTTCTCATCTTTCCAATTGCCTCAAATGACGAACCACATAGCATGTCAAAGTTGATTTTTTCGGCAACTTCTCGTTGTAGTTTTAAGAGGGCTAGCTTCAATGATTACCTTCAATTGGACGTTGTCAGTTTCCGTTGACCGGCTTCTAAGATCCTCATTTTCAAAGCTCTCGTCCTCTTTGTACACTTCCTGAACCGCCTCTGCTCTTTGGTTAGCCCAACTGTATTGTTGATGTGGTGCTTTACGATCCACTTTGAACTCAATTTGGCTTTTGCTTACATCATTTCCATAGACTATAATAAACAGTCACTAGACAAAAAACAAAATCATATAGCGAGAAATTTATCTTAAAATTGTGTATAATACGTTATTTATTTATGGATGTATTCCAATATCAAATTTTAACTATGCAAAACCCGCAATTCCTATTGCATCGTCCTATATAATTATAGTTATCAGGGCCGAAATGATTCTATAATGGGTATGGGAAGGAGAGAAATCGGGTTTATGAAATCATAAACTGGAAGTAATGCTGACTGAATAATAAGGAAAGTAACACAAACTGCCTGAACTTTACACGAATATATTATAAAAATGGTAGTGAGAGATTTAGAGTGAGAAAAGAGAAAGATTGTTGACGCGTTGTGACTGCTGTATGAACTGTTGAAAGTGAAATGTATTTGGTGTGATGTGTATTTGTAGTAGTAGCTTGTGGCGTGAGCGGTTTTGTAAAGGGCTTGTAGATAGCAGTTGGCGTTCTCACTGGCCATTGTAGACTTAACAAGCACATGCATCGCATGGGCCTGGCAACGTATAGCCTGTGTAGGTTTTGTCAGGAAGAAGAGGGGACGGCGCTGCACGTGGTATGTCAGTGCGAGGGGCTGGTATGGCTAAGGTACCGCCTCTTTGGTAAAGAGAAGCTGGTGCCAACAAGCCTCAGCCAGGGCCCCCTCTCGGACCTATTAAGTCTTCTAAGGCAAGCAGGACTCGAGAGGGTGCTCATGGCAGGTGCCCACCTGGGAGCCCCCCCTAACTCCACAGTCCCATAAAGGACAGGATCAGGGAAGGGCCTCCAATTAGGGAGGTGCCACAATAGATCCATGGGATGTCGCGGTGGCATCTAATCTAAAGGGCTTGTACGTATGTAACTTTTAAAAAAGAGAAGTATCAGAAATAAGAAAGTAGTTACCACTGCTAACAATAAATATGTTCTATTAAAATAATAACTACAAGTTATTTGCAAAGAATGTATAAACTTATTAATATATTGTGGAAATTAGTTAGATTGATTTTACTTAAGGTTACTTAAGGGTTACTTAAGGTAAACTGGCACTGATGTTTACTGGTAGAATGATTCTTTCAGACTGTTTTGAAAGAATGCCTTCTCTTGTAAGTACAAATCTTCCCCCTTTGAGAAGGGTAAAAGACAAAGGTGACAGAGTTCTATTAACTCTACTCGTAACTGTAGTCTTCTATCTGGGTGTACCCTTTTTGCCAGCGAATGTTACAATATTCTTGAAATAATATTTTTCACATAAAATATATTTCTGGCATCCATCACAAAAGACTCCCCTCTTTGCCTAACGCAGCTATATTTAAACAGATTCTACCACTCTAGTCTGGCCTAAACTAGTGAGTGAGACTGTCAATTTTTGTCTGTCTCTCTCCCTCTGCTTTGGATCCCGCTCTTCGGATCTATTACATTTACTTGAAGAATTTACATATCTACTAGATATCCTTTGTGTTTCATTAATAAATAGTATGAATGTATAATTAATAAAATGAACAAGCTATAAACATAATTATATAAAAACATATTTTATAATATGACAAAATAATTATTTCATCTGGTATTTTATCCGTCATAGTATGCATATCCCTTTTGTTCCTAACCACCCGCACATATACACAATCAACAAACCAGCAAGTGTGAAGGTAACAGAAACATAACGTTGAAGTGAACTCTGTACACGAACTTGGTGAATTTGTTCAGACGATGGATGAAAATTCTTCTTTTTCTTCTTTAGCTCTACAGCCCATGATGGGCCTTGGTCTCCTTAACAATCTTATAACATTCATTCCTGTCCTTCGCTTTCGTCCTCCACTTTTTAACACCGAGATAAATCAGATCTCCCTCCGCTCCTTCCAGCCATCTTTTCCTGGGTCTCCCCATTTTCCTTCTGCCTTCTCGGCGACTCATGTACAACTTCTTGGTAGCCCCTCCTACGTCAATCCTCTCGACATGTCCTAGCCATTCCAATCTTTTACCTTTCATTTCCTGGACAATGTCAGGTGCAGCATACAACTCACTGAGCTCATTATTTTTCCGGACCTTCCAAATCCCATTCTCCCATTTAGGACCGAAAATACGTCTGAGGATCTTTTTCTTCCAAACACGGAGCATTTTACATTCGCTCATGTTAAGTATCCATGTTTCACATGCATACATGACTACAGGGCGGATGACAGTCTTATAGATTCTCAGTTTATGCTTCCTTGAGATAGATTTGGACTTCATCGTTCGAATCAGAGCGGAGAAACACCTGTTGCCGCTTGCCAATCTTGCTTTTATACGACGGATAAAATACCAGATGTTATCCAACATTGCGGACCCATCCATATATTCAATAATTATTATATGTTAACAGAAAGTCTATTAGTCGCTTTTATAATGTTTATGTTTTTGTTTTATAATATATATTGCTTTTATCCTTAGAATATCTTCTCATTCGCTCTTATAATATCGGCTTCCTTATCCTGAAGCAACTTTGTTCCTTGATCAGGATCGCTTGTTCGAATCTTATAGCTGGGTTAATTGTAATTAATTGTAATTGTAACTATTCAGTGAATACTTTGTTAAAAAAAAAAACTATAGTATTAACGTATTGTTTTATAAACTATTAGAGAAGAGAACAAATTGTTTTACCGTACAGAAAAAGGGAAGTTTTAAATTAACTTAACTTCTTCCAATTGGGTTTCATTCAAAAATGGATGTATTAAGAATTACATCGATTCACTTTCATCTTTCAATCTTTGGGAATATTAGTAATATAAAGAATTTAAATTATTCACTGTGTGATGATGTCATTTACTAAAAAAAACTACAATAACTTAGGAAAATACTTAGGAAAAATATTAACTTGAAAATTCGTAATAAAAATAAAACAGACATAATAGAAATTCCTAAAAGAATTCTATTTAAATTTTAATAATCTTCTATGGAATATAAAATAAAAATTGCTTTTTATAAAAAAGAGTTTTTTTTTTATTTTATTTTTTTTATTTATTACATTTAATAAAAACATCTTTAAACATTTAAAATCTAAAGGGAACTTGCAATAATAAAGCGGGCACGAAGTAATGAATTCGTGGTGCATCCTAAGCCAGGATATTGCGATCCAAGTGTAGGAGTGAACAATGAGTTTTAATCTTTCATCAGATTCCTTAGTAGATATATATATATATACCCATAGACTCCTATATATTTATATGTTGGAGAAAGGAGCTTGGGTTTGAAAATAAGAGCTCTCTCTTTACTTATCCTTCTATAGCACTCCTGGTAAAAGAATCTAATGCTCGTCATAGACGGCAATATAGGTAGGCAGTGAAGCTATCCATAGTAATAAGTGTAGAGAAGAGAATTCACATCAGAGCGCACGTTTTCTTCTATATGAGTTTATTATTTTTATTCATTTTTTTTTTTTTCTAAGTATAATATAACTAAAGGAATATAGAAATATTTTATTAAGAAATATGAATGAAAATCACTATAACAAATAATAAAAAGCTGGTATGAAACACTCACACAACTTTCTCTTACTCCAGTTCTCAAGAGTAGAAGTGACAAATTTTATAATTTGTGTACCAAATGTAATGAAATCCGTCGAAAGCGGGAAAAACTGCTCTGTTTAGTAAAGGCGCACGTCCGGTTTACTAATTGTCTTGAAACTCGGAAGTTCAGCCACCGATGTAGTTTTTTGTACTCAGGGGACCTCAAAACAAATATTTCCGGTGAAAACCCAATATCGAACCCCACCCTCCCCCATAAGTGGCCTTAAATGAATTTGCCCAGAGAAATGTTTCAAATAAAAGTTGTAGCTCTTTGTATGTGTAGATGATATACCAAGTTTGAAGAAAATCGTTGGAGGCATTTTTGAGAAAATTGCAAAAACGTAAAAAAAACAAGTAAAGTGGTACTTCCGCTTAAGGAATTTTGACAGGTGACCCACTGTCAGATGCCATGATGATACCTAGACGGAATATCAAGTTTCAACTTTGTACGGTTTTTCGTTTTTGAGCTATGCTGTTTACATACTGACACACACACAGACCATTGCTAAAAACCACTTTTTTGGACTCAGGGGACCTCAAAACGGATATTTCCGGTGAAAACTCGATATGAAAATTTGACACGATTACAATACTTCCTCTTTACTAGGAGTAAGAGAAAGTAAAAATAAAAATCAAAAATACAATTTTATAGCAATATATTTCTATAGTATTTCACAACAAATCATTCATTTTGTTATAGAGTTCCTTGTTGGTTTATCTCGGTCTGGCGGTTATTGGAGTAAAAAAAAAAAAAAAAAAAACACAAAAAAGTTTATTTTGTTTTTTTAATCATTTCCCGACGATTTTGCATAGGTTGTTTGCCATCTTCAATAGCATCCTTAAACAATAAGATTAAGATGAACAATTTTAAGAAAACATTTTGTTTGCTGAAGATGGCAAATAACATTGTTATTAGGTTATTAATACACAGTCCTTGAATTTTTTTTTTTATGAGTTTATTTCCCTTCTAGTTTTCAACTAAGGAACCTACGGAAACATCATCAGGAATCTATGGAAAGATATACATAAAATAGTAAGATATGCATAAATAATGACGACTAGGTTCCCTAATCGAAAGCTAGGAGAAGACTGGGTATTTTCCTTAATAACTATCAATATTAATTCAGCTAATCCACGACACCTATCCAAAAAATTTAAACAAAAAGGAAATAATGTTTGCCTTAATATCGAAAAATGAAAATAAAAAAAGCACTAAAAATAATTTGTATGCTTTTTGCCACAAAAAAAAAAACGCCAGGCTGGTAAACCAACAAAAATGTATACACAGAGTGTAAATCATAATTTTTTTTAAATAAAGAATATTATTTTAAATATTTTTAAATTCTTTAGAAAGGTTTCTTGTTTTTAATTCAACCTAGTATAATTTTATGGTTCATTTCATTTCTTTTATCATGTCAAGCTTAAAAAGACGCCTCAAATAAAATACATAATTTCATAAATTTAAACTTTCATAAAGCAATATGTTAAATATTAAATATTTTTCAAACATCCTCTTCCGCAATTCTCACACTTTTCTATAGAAATTTTTCTTAAAAGTCCCCCGGCAATTTGCTTAACATCCATATTAGCAATTTACTAAAAATATTTTTTTCTGCAAATTGTCTAATAAAGTGATAATTATTATAAATCAAAAGATTTGAGTGGAAGTTCTTCTTTTAAACACGAAAAATTTAAAAAAAAAACCGCCATTACTTTTTCTTGCTAGTGTAATAAAGTGTAATGACATGGCAAAGTCATAGCAATGTCAAACCTTCACAATAATAACAAAGAAAGAATAATTTACAACTAGTGGCCTAGCCAGCTGCCTGACTTCAAGACAAGGCCGCGGGCAAACAAACAAACCAAGGGTAAATACCCCTACATCAAAGCAAGCACCGCTAAGGCTGGCCACTGACCTAAATCGGTAGCCAGCTGCTGTCATCAAAGCAAGCACCGCTAAGGCTGGCCACTGACCTAAATCGGTGGTCACCAAACTAACCAAGTTCGCACACTAGGAAGATGTCTTGGTGTGAGTATGGCCAACACTAATATATAAACTCGCCCCATTGGAAGAGGGGAGGATTATACGATTATACTTGAGTACGTCTTCATATACGAGCAGCAGTTTACACGTCCCTATACAGTTTTTATTTATACTTATTACTTTAGTGGTGCATCTTAGTTCATTTATCTTAATCATTCCAATTTATTAGTTATTTATCTAAGCATTTCTAAGCATTTCTTGTTAATAGTTACCATTTTTTACGTTTAAATTATTGTTCAAATACAGTCTATTTTTATAAAATCCGTGTTAATATAGTACTTCGAGCACTAACTTCCAAAAATCTCTAAACTAACTTCCTCCCTCTTCAAGAAATCTACTACATACCTCAGGAATCACATTAAACGATTCCACTACAAAAGTAACATAATTCAAATCTAACTAGCCCGACATCTAGCGGCAATATGCAAAAACAAGAACAAAACAAATCCCAGATATAGCGGATTTGAGATTATACCAACGGAGCAGGATCCCGGAGAGTGAGGGAATATTTGATGTGAATTAAAATACATTCTCAGTATTTGCTATTTTTCATGTTTATTGTTAGATTAGATTAGATTAGACTGGGGAGGGCCATGCCTCATTCCATTGCGACCTTCATTGAGAGGTACCCACATTGTGGATCACCTGGGTTTATAACACATCCCTCAGCTTTGCTCTCTTAATCAGGCCTAGCAAAGCAGAAAGTGTCTCCGTCTTGAGGCTCGTGACTTTGGGATTAATAGTCCCCAGTTGAAGAAACCTTGTTCCCGCCAGTCCAGCACACTCACAAAGGATGTGTACAGGGTTTCCTTCTCGGTCCTGCAGAAACGGCATAATGCTTTGTCTGCAAGTAGTAAATGGTGCATATGCCTATTCAGCCTGCAATGCCTGTTAGTGCAGACCCACTAGTAGCCTTATGTCCCTTCGGCTATGGCTCAGTAGGTCCTTGGTAAATTTAGGTGTAGTGTGCGGTGCAATAGCGAGGGCAATGTTGTGAAAGAGTGCCAGCTAGCGCAATGTAGTCATAGCGAGCTTTGTACCTGCTGAGTCGACAGTTCTGGGGCAACGTGCCACCTGGCCAGTCAGAAGCATTCATTCTAGTGCGGACTGTGGACCGAGTGTTCTGGCTGGCGGGGTTGCGGAGTGTTGGTGGGATGCACCAGTCCCTTTAGAGGGGATATGAGACCAGCGGGTGCAAGGGCAAGCAGAGGTTGATTGTTATTTAGTTAAGGGTCAAAATTATTGTATTTAGGTAGGGCTAATTAAGTAGATAATAAGTAGAACACAAATAGATTGTGTGGAGTGTAGAGAGGTGAATCCGGTGGAGTAGTTGTAAGTAGTAATTGGGGTTAGATAAGCGATTAGGTTATGGACTTAGTAATTATAATGTTATAATATTTTGTATTTTATATGTGTAAATTTGGTGTAAAATAAGTCATTTGTAAATGCTTAATTTTGTCCACGAGGGCATTTTGGCCAAACATTACAATTTCAGGTGTGGGGTAAGTTTCAGGACATAGGCAAATGACTCTTAATGAAGAGTTTAGCTTGCCTCTACCCTGGCTTACTTTCCCACCATCGCAGACGCTGGTTTTCTATCAATTCCTTGTTAGAAGCGTCAATGAGGCTCCTGGGCCCTGCGGGCCTGAAGTAGAAGGGCTCGGGGCTTATAAAGGAATCCTTCGAGCCCTCCCTCGCCAGGGCGTCCGCCCTTTCTTTGCCAAGGAACCCCGCTTGCCCCGCACCCAGGCGAGTGTAAGCTTGTTCCGAGTACCCTCCTCGGTTAGGGCAGATAGGCAGTCCCACACCACTCTTGAGACTATTTGGTATGAGGAAAGTGCCTTCAGAAGTATATGGCCACTCTTCTACCCACTAACCCTTGCCTTATAATCTCCTTAGCGCAGAGTTGTAACGCCGAAAGCTACCGAAAGACCGAAGCGTACTTCCCTAGACTGGCCTTAATCTTGACTTTAGGCCTGCCTCCATAGACCACAGCTCCGCCCCTGTCAGAGTTTTAGAGCCATCTTTATTCAAGACCGAGTTAGCTAGCAGAGGGGGATCCCTGTCCGATTCATACAATATGGAAGTTCCTTTCAAAATAAAGCTTGGGAATCATCCTATCGGTAGGCATGCCAAGTACATGGTCAGCCTTAACTTCTTCTATCAGCCTCTAGTTAACAGAATTATGCCTAGAGGTGATAGGTGGCGGCCACTGCAGGAGCCTATGAATTCCCATTCTGGCTTCGCCTTGGATGAGAAGATGGAACGGTGCTAAGTTAAGGAGGACCTCCAACGCCGCAGTCGGGGTAGTTCTCATGGCCCCCGTTGCACCCAGGCATGCTTGCCTTTGGATTCCACTCGCCTCTCCACCGCCCTCTTCTGCAGAGTCTTGGTCCACCCACCGACCATACATGATCATGGGTCTGATGACCCTGGTATAAATCCAGAGGGTCAGACTGGGGCGCAAGCCCCAGTTCCTACCGAAGAGTCGTCTGCACCTATTGAAGACACATTGGCCTTGAGTGCAGTCTTGTCGATGTGATGGAACCCAAATGGAATCGTAGTGTGCCCAAGTTTAGGTGGGTTAAAGCCTTCCAACTTGAGGCGTAACGTGAAAGTAACTATTATGGTTTTGTGGGGTTTTATAGATAGCTCTTCCTCCCAGCACCAGTTCCTGACCATGTTAAGAGCGGCTTGTACGTGCTCTGAGATTGTACTGGGATGTTTGCCTCTTACTACAATGGCTAAATCTCTGCGTAGCCCAGATAGTCGTAGCAACTCGCAGATAAATCATGGAGGAAGTCATCAACGACCAGTGTCCACATCAGAGGGGACAGTACTCCTCCTTGTGAACACCCCCTCCCTACTTTCACCCTAAGAGTGGTCTGACCTATTATGGAAATATTCATTCTATTTTTACCAGACTCCATCCAGTCGTATAACGACTATGCTATTTACTATAACTCCGCTTCTTTAGAGAGAGTATTAGTGACCGAGGAACGTCAATACGTAATTGTGAATTCGCCTCTCTCATGTCTAAGAAGGTGGTTACCGCAATCTCTTTCTACCTCATTAGGATACTTTGAAGTATCCTATTATATCCTCCAGAGCGGTCCTCTGCCGCCTACCTGATTGATAAGTGTAATTGGCGGGCACTTAGAGGTTTACACATTAGAATCCTCATCTCTCATGTACCTCTGTGCGCACCAATCTTTCATAAAGCTTGGCTTAGGAAAGAAGATAGGCTGATCGGTCTATAGGAGCCCGGCGTTAGTCGAGATACTCTACCCACCTTAGGAAGGTAGATTACTTTGACACTATGCCACGTTACCGGTGTATATCGACGGGCTATGCATGCCCTAAAGATTTCACACAGATATGGTAACAGTATTTCTAGTCCTTTTTGTAGAAGGACCGGGTAAATCGCATCTACCCCTGGAGATTTGAAGGGTTGGGATTTGTTTATGGCCCACCTGACCTTATTTGGCCTTGTGATGAAAGTGGCGATGAAGTTGCGATGAATGGCCTAATACGCCTTTCCTCAGGGGAAGCCGCCAACTCTGAGCCTTGCAGTCGGGATGAGCCTGGAAAATGCGTCTCCATGAGGAGCTCTAGGCTTTCCTCTTCCGGGACATTCATCTTCAAGAGGAACCCCACTTCATTCGCAGTACCGTCTTTGGCCAGGATTCTGTGTATTCTGGCACATGAAGGGCCATTTACAATCCCCTCGCAAAACCTCCTCCACGAACCTCTTTTTGCTTTCCTAATTTCTTTATTGTACTGCGTGAGGGTGTTTCTGTATGCGGTCCAGTTCTGGGTAAGTTTGGCCCTATTTATTATATATTCATATAAATTAAGAACCAATTTAATGCGATTGCAAAAAACAATTAATAATCAACAGTTGAGTAAAGTATTTTTAGTCTTGTTCCGGTGAAACAGCACTTTCTCTCTGTTTATAATTAGTTCTCTTCTCTCTTCTTAGAATTAGTTCTCTTCTTAAATCTTTACTCTCTGTTTTCATAATAGTTTACTTTATTTTCTTCCAACCAGAATATAAAATAATATCAACAGATAATATTATTAACAGGTAATATAGATAAAGTAGGAGGAATAACCTTTCGTTTAGTAAAAAATCCATCAACCTTCTTACCATTTTCGGAAGATTAATCAATTCCTTAAATAAATTGTGATCGGAAACTTTAGTTTAAATCAGGAATCATAACAACCTAACACATCGATTATGATCGAACAGTGAGCGTATTAACTAAACGGAATATCAATATTTGGCATAATCATATTTTTCTTTGCAGTAAGGAAAAAATTTCATTCATCACTAAATATACATG
Organism: Triatoma infestans; assembly: GCA_011037195.1. Classification (NCBI taxonomy): domain Eukaryota; kingdom Metazoa; phylum Arthropoda; class Insecta; order Hemiptera; family Reduviidae; genus Triatoma; species Triatoma infestans. The sequence goes on from JAAEAF010000605.1 coordinate 156,685, forward strand.
TATGCATGCTATAAGACTAGATATTATATAATAAGACATTTTATTTAGTCTATTTACAGTAAAAAAAAAGTTAGACATGAAACATTTTTCTAAATTTGGAAAATAGAAAAATTTATTTACTTCAGTAAAATACAATCTCTGGTTTATCATATAGAACAGAAGGTGAAAGGAAAAGTAGGATATCTTAAATGAAACAGTCACGGCATGTCAGTGAGAGATATGCTGGTACTCTGCACCAAAGCCTTGTCACTCTACTTGAAGTCTATTCTAATTTAGTAACAAAAATACAACTTATTGCGACTGTTTACTAGATAATAAATAGTTTCCATTTCTTTCTATAATATAAAGTTTATTATTATAGTGGATTTCAATATTTCGTTTGTATTTGTCTTGGTAAGATTTTTTTTAAATAGATATTTAAAAACTGGAATATGGTAATTTTCCCTTTTACCACTTCTGTATTAACACAAAAGAAGTCCTTAAACATTAACTAGTTTATTAGATAAGTCATAGTCTATTGTTAACTTCTTTTTTTTAAGCACGTAAACTCTATAATAATTGAGGTTCCGAATCTCTCAGTGTATTAGTAGCCTTTTATAGACAAACTATCCATCACCGGACTTTGAGCAGGAGAGGCTTTGTAACGGCGAGAGAGAGAACACAAAAGCCCGACCGAGAAAAAACGGACTCTCTCTGGTACTCTCTGATTTAAGCAGGCTAGAGTGGGGAAAACCTGTATATAAGCCAGTGAGAGATCTAGATATCTATCTATCAGATTCAACCATATACATCGCATCGTGTCAAATCTCTACTCCCACCTTTTATTCTATAAAAATCATTATAAGTCCAGTGCAGTTTGTGTAAGCTTATAGCTATATTATAACAGTGTCTTCATATTTCGTCTAATTAATCAATCCCAATTTCTCTCCTCATCAACTCCATTATAGGCTCCTAGGGCGAAAAAATCTACTTCGCCCTGCTTGGACTTGTTAGCTCCAAAGCGTCCTTAGCAGGAATTCCTCTCCAATGAAACAAATAATTGAAAATATAAGAACTATTTGCGTAATATTTCATTGCTGAAGAAGATATTTTCATGTCTTATTTTAAGTGCAAACATTTCAATGAGATCTTACTGCTTTGCATCTGTCTCTGGTTTCACAGTGCTGAAAACAAAATCTTCGATTTGAGCAATTACTTAAAAATACCGAAGTTATTATAAAATTGAAATGTTCCAAAATGGAAATTATTATCGTGACAGTGGTTTTACTAATTAATCATTTTTTACAATCACTCTTGACTGGTAGCTCACTTGTCATATCAGTAAAGAAAATACTTCATAAATATGTCGCTGATATAAGGTTAGATTGAGAGGATAGTGATGTGTCTCCCAACTGCTTTACAACTCCTGTCAATACCTTAAATATGCCAACATCCGACATGGACAAAAAAAAGAACTACTTTTTACCACGATGAAAAACACATAATAAATCAATCTTCCTCAAATATTCCTACTAAATGTCCCTTGTTACTATTTAACAGAATAAAAACGACCTTAATATCTCAAGTTTGTTATGAAGTAATTTTTGTTTATTTTTAAGTCAAATGGCAAAAAAAAGTTGTAATTATTAGAGAAATTCATAATTGTTTATTTTAAAATTTGCTTTAACTGTCTGGCTTTCCTTTATGTTTGCAAGATTAAAAACTTTGAAAGCCCGACACAGACTGCTGGTGTATGGAACTGCCAGTATAGTACGGTTAGATGGTTTTGTTAACCTATTAAAGATAGCATTGGACATAGGTCAACATTCAGTTTAAATTACGAACTATACTTGCCACTAAATTAATGCGTGGATAAGCGCAGTAATTTCGAAGGGCAACCGGGGAAGCTGATAATTGCAGAAATACTCAGAGTAAAGTCTCCTTTGCGTTGATAGTTTCCGAAGTGCAAATCTCAACTAAAGTGGTATAGAAAAGTGGTCCCGAAGCCAGGAGCATCATGCCGGAGCCGCTTTCAGCCTTGCTAGACTTGCTGAAGAGGGCAAAGCTAAGGGATGTGTTATAACCAGAGCGGATCCACAACAGACCTCTTAGTGTTCGGTGGACGTCGCGGTGGAACGAGGCTCCCCTTTTGACAATCTAATCTAATCTAAAGAGGTTTAGAAACATCATATATATAAGCACCTTCCGGAAGGTGCAAACTGCAAAACTTAAACCACCGGTCGATCCGCAACGCTTAGGTTGAACTCTAAATCATTCTTCTGCATCATCTGCCTTTATTACAAGCGTGTACACTGCAGAGTATACGAAACAAAGTTTAAGCTGAATCCCTGCAAAATATGAGTTTTTACGATCTGGAAGGATGTGGAAGTTTCTCTTCCCTTTCACTCACCCCCAGATCTCAAAACGAATGCAAAGAACGCTCTGACTATCAGTTGCACCACCTATAACAATTGATGTCTAAACTAAACCAGAGAGATTATTTATCATCAGCCGGCCATTGTAAAAAATAGAGGTTCTTGTTTAAGATATTAAACTAATTAAATTGTTAGGTATTTTTAAAATTAAATGGTTTGGTTGAAATTGATTTTTTTCTTTTTAATTTAAGGCGCGTCAATACTGAGGTTATTGGCGTGGACTCTTCATCTCAGTGCACTGCCAGCCTCCGGAGACTGTTCTTCCATTACAGACAACACTTAATAAATAAATTCGATGGTGTACAAACATGAATAAAATTGTTAAATACTGGAAATTTAAGATAAAGGGCAAAACTCAATGAACATAATATTAAAGTACTTTTTTTAAATATAATAATGAGTTATTATATTTATTTTTTCATTCATAACTTTTGTAATAATAAAAAGACATTTTTCATTAAAATAAGAAAATAAAAATCGACTAAGAAAATACACTCAACAGGTGTACCAAAAAAAAATATATCCTTACTAAATGAATGTTTCTGCCTTTCAATCAGGTTAAGTAGTATCTTATAATATTTCAAAAACCTCCTTTCCATTGCTCTGTTGTTTTAAGATGAAAAGTTTATAAATAAAAAATAATATTTCCAGGACTATAGGAATATGTAATCATTTTTTGTAACGACAAATGAAGAAAGGAATAAAAAAACGGAAATTGAAGTGTTTAGTTGAAATTAGGAATAAACCTTCCATGTTATAATGGATTTCGTGATATCAAAACATTCTCTATATAAATCGTTTATTCTCTAGTATACTGTACTTTAATTATAAAGTAGAATATCCAAAAGAAAGTATAAAATTCCCTACAGTCTTTGTTCTCCAAATAGCAAAGACAACGCTTTCTATAGTATTCACAATTCATCTCCATGTTGTTTCAAAAAACAGAAAGAAAGTGTAAACTCTATTGAAATTAAGAAATCTCATTCATTAAAAAAATTCTCAAAATTAATTAATTAATTATAAACATTATTTCTGAACAAAAGATTTATGGAAAAAATCGAAATTGTATTAGAATGATTTATCTATTGATAGATATCATGGCCATGTTATATTGGCAGCCTAGCTATTCGGCCTAGCCCGACTGTTTCGAGAACTATTTTGATTGTTCCATTATAGAAACTCAAGCGAATTTCCGATTCAAACCATTTTCAAATAGATTTACTAATTGAAAAAAAAATAATAAATTATTTGTCAAAAGTGAGTAGAGTAATGCCTTTTTTTATTTTTACAACCGAGTTCAACGTATTGATTGAGTATAAAAATATTTTACTCACGTGTTGATTAAATTTTTTCTGAAACTGCATTAAAATGGTGCTTAATTTACATAAATATAAACAAACATGAATAGTTGCAAATACTGAGTATGTATGTTGTGGTGGTTGTACCGCAGTGCTGGAAAACATCAGAGATATTTTCCGTGATAGCCTGCTTCTTTTTGTGGTCATCGACCGGTTTCAGGCGTTCGCCCATCTTCAGGATGCGTTTTTCAGACAGTGTGACAACACAGACTTGCACAGAGCAAATTCAGTTTTACACACTGACTCAGTGTGTCTGACTGAATTTGCTCTGGGCAAGTCTGTGTTGTCACACTGTCTGAAAAATGCATCCTGAAGATGGAAGGCGAACGCCCGAAACCGATCGATGACCACAAAATGAAGCAGGCTATCACGGAAAATGTCTCTGATACTGAGTATGTAGTTGTTGTTGTTGTTGTTGGTTCCGCAGAGCTGGAAAGCATCAGAGATATTTTCCGTAATAGCCTGCTTCTTTTTGTGATCATCAACAATGTGATAACATAGATTTGCACAGAGCAAATTTATTTATACACAGGGTGACCAAAATTTGTTAGTATTTGGGATTTGTTTTGATATGCGTTCTTGTTTTCGCATATTGCTGCTAGATGTCGGGCGGGCTACTTAGAGGTATGTAATGGTGCCGTAAAGATAATGTAACCACAGCAGAGAGAAGAGAGGCCCTCTCTGGTTAACAGAGACTACTCTCTGACTTAGGCAGGCTAGAGTGGTAGAACCTGTGTATATAAGCCAGTGGGAATCTATCTAGAAGATATCTATCAGATACAACCATACAGCTATACATTGCATCGTGTCATATCTTTACTCACACTATTCATTCCATCATTTTCATTATAAAGTCCAGTGCAGTTAGTGTAAACTTAGCTACATTATATAAGTGTCTTCATATCTTGTTCATTTAATCAAACCTAATTTCTCTCTTCAACAACTCCATTATAAATAATATTACAATATACTACAAAGAAAATAAAATTGATCATACTAAAAATGCTATAAATGTGAGAAGGACAAACTCGGCATGATTACAGTGAGGATGGCAGGATCTTTATAAAGTGTTACCCAACAAGGAAAACGTTGCAATATTCTATAGCCAATTATTTTCAACTTTAAAACAATTCCGTAATAACTAATCCTTATTCCCTTTTAAGCCACCAATCTGTTGTAATTAAATATGAAAACCATCTACATAGGATTTTCTTTATTACCAAACCTAATCTTTTTATAATATTAAAATCATAATTTAGTATAAAGTGTAGAATATCTATCCAACTCACAAGTAGTGCATTCTACAGTCATTTTTTGTAAATTGTATCCATTACCTACACCATTAAAACAATGAAATAACATTAAAAGTATATTTTTATACATTTATTAAACGGGTGGGGGGCTTCGCTCCACATTCCCTTTTGCCACCCATACCGACCAATTCAAGGAGATCGTCTTCCCCCCTAAGTGGCCGCTCTCAGGCAGGCGCATTAGAGAAATAAACAAAAAAATTAACCATGTTGATACAACTCGTATTACTATTATTATTTATTATTCGCAGAAGGGGAGGTACGCGCACCCTTCGCTACCAAAGCCTCCCAGGCCCATATAGTCTACCCCTAAAAGAATAACAGCCACTGGGACTAGAATGAAAAATCCTGCCCAGGTTTTAACCATCTAAGTTTCACCACAGACCACAAATCGGACAAAACCTTAAAAGACACAGCTTAAGATCCTCTACCTGTATATCCTAATTCGGGCTTAGCCGAAGTCCTAAACCTAATCTCCTCACAACCCAAACAATTCGTCCATCAGTTCATGGGTGTTTCCTCCTTCGTCCTCAAACTCTAAGAAAAGTGGGGGTGGTCAGAGCACGAGTCCTATATATAGAGATGTTCTCCTTAAACGCACAATCCCAGTGAGGAATCCAACCAGATTTCTGAGGAGGTCGCGGGAAAAAACTCGTCAAGTGGCGTCGTTCTGTAGATTGAGAGGATTTTTTTTTTTTAATACTTTTTCATAATTGGAATATAAAATTAAAAAATTACATTATGACGGCAATTCTCTGATTAATAACCTTTATCTTTCATCATAGGCCAACATATTCGCTATAGTTCCTTCCAGAGTAACATGCATTATTTAATGATGCCCGGCCCATCTTATTCCTTAAAAAATTATTTATTTCCACCATTGTATAAGCCAAATTTCTTTGCTTCCCCCATTTTCAGATTGTCTATAACAATATGGAACCCTCCTGATCATTACATTCAGTTTTTATCAAGAAAACCTGAAGATCTGCATAAGCCCGAAATCGGTCGATGGCCACAAATTGAAGTAGGCTATCACACAAAAAAAAAAACAAGCTTCGATATTTTTCAGCATTACGAAAGCTCATGACCATAAAGATATATTTCTGTAATTCCACTATTGTCAGAAGTTTATCTCCATTTTCTGCATCGATATGTTCATACAAGTAACCTACTCTACTATAAAATACTGTAATATCTTATCTATCTAAGTAAAAGGAAGGGAATGAACTCATCAAATGAAATGACGATGGAAAAACAACTGCCAAATAAACATTTTTTACGTTAATAACCCACAATAGAATAATCCAACACTTAGAAATATCTTTTATCTATTTAAATTCATTTGAATGGAAAAATCTACGATTATTAAGTACGTGGGTCATTTCAGCATACATCAATGATTTTTCATTTTTCTTAATAAAAATAAAATAAGGAAATATCGCCATGGTGCCAGATTTGCGAAATTGAGTATTCACCGGAAATATACGTTTTATAATGAGTATTATCCAATCCAAAAAAGTGTTTTTTTTTTTAAAAATGGTCTTTGTGTATGTCAGTATGTGAACAGAATATCTCAAAAATGAAACGTTGCAGGAAGCTCAAACTTGGTATTCTGTTTAGATACTACCACCACATCAGGTACGAAGATTTCTAGCAAAATCCATCAACCGGAAATGCCACTTTACTGAACGGTTTTTTTTTTTTTTAGTTTTTTGTAATCGTCTTCTCCAGGCTACTAACATTAGAGTTAATGACCCTCTAATCCATTCAAGTACTTCAATCCATCTATATTTTGCCTTTCAATCTTATCTAAGTAATAGTGAGTTTAAAGTTCTTTTAAAACTTACTCTTTTTTTGGGTGGGGGATGGCCGTAAAAAAAGAGAATATTCTAAGTTTTTTAGATGGATGTAATATTTTTTTTATATCGATTATTTTTCCGAAATATTAGTATACTATATAAGGAAATATATTTTTAACTAATTCTGCCTATCGTTCACAGTAAAATGTTAATGGCCTGCACGAAACTTTGTATGATACGCTAGTGCTGCTCCTTGTGACTCTTCCTCCTTCCATTGTCAAACCACTTATCATTCACCAATGCTACACGTCAGAAGTAAATCAGGAAAGACTAATAGAATCTATCACTCAGCTTCACCTAATTACATCTTCAAAAAAATACGGCTTCCATTACGTCACTCTCAGTAACGTATAAGGATTAAGTCATTTTTAATTTCTATCATCTTGAAAAGCAATGTTTGGCCTAATTGTGATTTATGAAATTTGAGAAGTTTAAAAAAAAAAAATAACAAGATCAGTGAGAAATGTTATTTGCATTAGAAAATAAAATCAAGAAGGGGCAATAAAATTTAATTAAAATAAAATTTTCGATTCTAATATATTTGAATTTAACTTATTTTTTTAAACACAATATTTTAGTGTAAAAAAAACAACCAAATGATTGTTTTATATAATCAGTTTTCTATTAATTTGTAGCGGAAATACATGTTTTGAAGTCCCTTGAGTCAGAAAAAAAGTTTTCAGAAAATGGATTGTGATGTGTGAATGTATCCTTTCTATATTTTGGGTGAACAGCAAAAACGAAAAATCGCAGAAAGCTCAAACTTGACATTCCTTTGGGTAACGAAAGAGGATCCGACAGAAAGCTATCTGTCACAATTCCCCGATTGCAATTACCACCTTGATTCAATGAATTTTTCAGTTTTTTTTTTGGTGATTTTTGTCAAACATTAAAATGGCCCCAATCATTTCCCTTTAAATTCCAATTGTCTTCTATCACTTTTATTTGAAACACTTTTCTAGGAAAATTCTTTTTAACATGGTTCTGTATTTTTAGAACTGCTATATTTTACTTCAAAAGCTTAAAAAAAGTGACTGGTGACCAAGAAAACCCTTTGGAAAGTACATCTTGCATGTTTATGCATGATGGGACATTGAGAACTTGTGCCACAACTGGGTTTGAAGTTATTCTCAGCCTCATATCTCTTCATCATCTTCATCTTATGGTCAAATGGGCTCATATGTCATCAGTTCAAAAATGGTAAGAGAATGCCTCGGCTAACTCAGTGACCTGGGCAGAAATAATAAGAGTTAGCTTATTTTGGGTGCAAGATCATGTTGGCGTGGAAGATACCCTGGTAAGAAAAGGAGCTTCATCATCCTATATGAGGACTTAACCCTTTTAAAATATAAGCAACCAGTCTCCGGGAAGAGCTCAGAAATGAGGAGGGAAAGAGAGCACACATGTAATAGGATCCTAAGAGAGGGATTCATAGCAGAGAGAAAGAGAGAGACAAAAATGACAGGACCACTCTCTCGGACTAGAGTGGGAGAAACTGCTTAAATACAGCGACGGAAGATATGCGGGGGTATATAGCAGAGTACACTCGGCAGTCACAACGCATCATCTACCTTACTCTTTTCCTCTCTACCATTCTCTACCATTATAGTGTAAAGTCCAGGCAGTCAGCGTCACCTTTTTACACTATACAGTGTTCAGTCATATCTAGTTTATTAATCAAAACCAATCCATTTTCTCTCCTTCATCACACCCTTTATATAACACAGCTCCGGAAACCCGCATGCTGACGGGTGCAGGTCAAGAGGCATTGTGGACTCAGATATGGAAGAAGCTGGGCTTCGAATACGATAGCATCTGCAGATTCTGAAAAGAGAGATGGAGGAGACGCCAATACACCTCCCAACGAACTACTCTATCATCCAGAGTAGATTTATAAGCCTTGATTTATGGGTTTAGTCCTCCTGCACGGAAAATACTCTTTCCAACAAGGTGTCACACCCCTAGGTGTCCCCAACATAGTCTCCCCAACATAGGACCCCTTCCCCAAATTTTTACAGTACAAAAAAATTAAAAACCCCCAAAAAATTTTGGATTTGAAATATTACCCCACTTCCGATTTATACACTGAACCAAATTTTGATGGTCAAATCCCGATTTCGCCCCCCTTCACGGAGAAAACACTCGGCCCTCAATTGTTGTACTCAGCAGTCCCCCTACTAGCGGGCGTATTGTCTTAGTACCCACCCTCTCCAGTGTAGTTGGTCCGCGTAATAAAGCAGTACTTATTGCATACTACCCCACACTCTTGACACCAGTGTAAACGAGTGGGAAAGTTGGGGAGGGGATAGACAGGACTACTCATACACACCAGCCTTGGTTTTCAGAAACACAGGAAACCACGTGTTGGAGGAAATTATACTCTCCTTAGGAACCTTTCCAGATTCTGAGAATTTCCAGAGACCTTAATATGGAAAAGGTGCTGTCGGTCGAGTGGGATTACACAATACATCACCTTTGATCGCATTGCCATTATACCATAAATAAAAAACCTTTACCGAATTGGTTGTTTCAATTTTTAACGGTATTTTCGTAAATCATTCCAAAGATAAGTTGATACACTTTCAAAACTTTTACCTCGTACGCGGCAATTTTGGGATTTTTGCGACATTTTCTTTTTTTTTCAGAAAAATTCTTTATCTACCCACATTATATTAAGGGTTGCAAAAGTATCTCTTGGTGATTGGACTACAGTCTTCCAGACTGAGGTTTTTGCTATCCTTTGTTGTGTTTTGGATGAGAGGGTATGTAACACTAACTTAAAAGGTGTTTGTATCTGCTCGGACTGCCAGGCTGCGCAAGGCGCTGAGTTCATGTTAGAATGTTCTAAAAGACTGGAAGAGCTTTCTTCTCTGAAGGATGTGCTTCTAGTCTGGGTGCCAGGTCACCTGGGGATTTTTGGGAATGTGGAGGTGGATAGGTTTGCCAAATTCGGCGCCTCTCTTCCTTTCATTGGTCCCGAGCCTGCTGTTGGCGTGTCTTCTGGCACATGTCTGTCAGGCTTTCAGACATGGACAGCTTCAGAGCATTCATCCTTATGGATGAGCTCAGTTAGTTTTCGGCAGTCCAAAATGCTCATCGGGGGTCCGGACAAGGCCATTAGTGAGACGTTGCTGTGGCTTTCACGGAGCTCTCTCAGGCATCTGGTTTGATCTCTTACTGGACATTGTGGTTTAAGGAGACATCTCTACATAATGGGGCTCATGCCGGATCCATTTTGTAGAGTCTGTGAGACAAGAGGAGGAAACACGCATCCATCTTATGACTGATTGCCTGGGTTGTGAGGAAATTAGGTTCAGGACCTTTGGTCGGAATAGGATGTATGTGGAAGAGCTTAGGCTATTTCCGCTTAAGGTTATTGTCCGATTTATTCGGGTAGTGAATCTTAGATGGATTAGATCCGGTCTGGATTTTTGTTCTAGACCCGGTTTGTTGTTGTTTTTCTTGGGGTAGCTATATGGGCCTAGTGAGGCTTTGGATAACGTAGGGTTTCCCTCCCCACAGACAAATAATAATAATAAATGAGGTTTGCAAAAAATAGTTGTTAAAGGGAACGATTTTTAAGTCCATTTGTTAAATTGATTTGAGAATGAAGTAAAAAAAAGTCTTGAGTGTGCATTCTGATTTTTTTTTAATGACACTATAAGTTTTACAATTGATTAATAAAATAAATAGCAAGTGAAATATTTAATGTTTTAGTATCACAATTGGAAAATAAGTTTTATCTATATATATATAACGTTCCTCTCAGGTTTATTTCAAATCACTCTTTCTCAACATCTCTTGCTTTGTACACTCTCAGGGCTGCTTTAATTCACCCCATCTGCTCAGTGCTTTACTAAAACAAGCATGTCTTGGATGTGCTTGCATTACCAACTAAAAGTACACCCAGTGGGGAGGGGGGTTACTTCGCCTACACCACTTTCCACTTTTTCTCATTTCTTCTGTTTCTACTTTATATTCTCTCATACCTTTTACGAAATATATTCGAAGCAGTATTACGATCGTATCGAATTTTCGAAACAGCATTTTACAACAAGTTTCAAAATACATGTTTAGAAAAATCCTGAATCCATAGCATCCGGTTTTGGCTAAAACCGGTCGCAACCGTAGTGCGCCTTTAGAGAATTTTTTTTTTCAATTTTTCGAGCTCCTATGATTTTGTTTAAACTTCGATTACTAACGTCACATTCAAAAGGTTGTGAAAGCGAGATGATAATGATTATTTATGAATTGCTGCACGTATTGAAGCTTAAATAAAGTAAGCTGGTATTGAAAAGAAGCTGGTTATAATTTCACAGTATTATGCGTTTTTTTTATTGGAGATATTGCGTAATATTTGATAAGGGAGGCAATGTTGTACAATGTAATTTAGGCGAGAGAAAGATCTCAATAGTAAAGGAAGCCGATAGAATCAAGAGGTTGTGATTTTACACAGGATATAAGTTTAATACATTCTACAATAAAATTTTTAAAAAAATCTGGTGTGAAACACTCATACAACTTTCTCTTACTCCAGTTTTCAAAACTGTAATTGACAAATTCTATAGTTTGTGTACCAAATTTGATAAAATTCGTTGGAGTTCGTCGAAAACTGAAAAAAGGTTCAGTAAAAGCGCACTTACTCAGAATTTTGGACATCTAATTATTTATAATTAATTTTGTTTGGATGGTAGGATTGTACGTATAATCAACTATGATAGCACTTAGAGGAAACCTAACCCCACCCTTCCCCCAAAAGGTCCCTTAAATAAATTTTTCCAGAGAAATGTTTTAAATAAAAGTTGTAGTTCTTTGTATGTGTAGTTGATATTGCAAATTCGAAGAAAATCGTCCGAGCCATTTTTGAGAAAATTGCAAGGAAGTAAAAAAAATACCAGAAAACTGGAAGATACATTTTAGTAAAAAATCGCACTTCCGGTCATCCGATTTTTTCAAACTCGGAATTTCAACAACACATTTAATTCCAATTAATATTGTTTAGATGATAGAATTGTATAGTAAAGTGAAATAGGACTTTAGAGGACAACCCACCACCCCCTCCCCTAAAAGTGCCCTTGAATGCATTTTACCGCAGAAATGTTTTAAATAAAAATTGTAGATCTTTGTAAGTGTAGTTGATATATCACGTTTAAAGAAAATCGTTGGAGCCATTTTGGAAAAAATTGCAAAAAAGTGAAATAAAAACATTTAGTAAAGTGGTTCTTCCGGTTGAGGAATTTTGACCGCTGACCTACTGTCAGGTCCCATGATGATACCTAAACGGAATATCAAGTTTGAACTTTCTACGATTTTTCGTTTTTGAGCTATGCTCTTCACATACATACATACATACAAACATACATACAGACCATTTGCTAAAAACCACTTTTTTGGACTCAGGGACCTCAAAACGATATTCCGGTGAAAACTCGATATCGAAAATTTGGCACGATTACAATACTTCCTCTTACTAGGAGTAAAAAAAAATTCTAAAATACAAAATAATATCCCAAAAGGAAAAAACTGTAATCTGATTTATTTCATGCATGCCTGAACTGAGTATGTACTGATCAAGCTGGACAATATACATTGACAAAAGAATAAATTTATCAACATAGATGTGATGTGACTAAAAAAAAAAAAAAATTGTGCATTAGCACAATCCTGTTTAGAAAAACAATTTTGATAATGTCAACATTCATTGTTGATTATGAATAAATTAAAAAATAAATAAATAAATATAAGAATGGTACACATAAAAACAATTAATAAACGTGACAACAAACACATACATATATTAAATTTCAGTGGACTATAAACCAGTTTGATAAAATGATATGTCCATTATTTTTTTATGATTACATATATGCTTAAAATAATTATATTATATTATCAAATACGTTGAAGTTATAAATTCATAATAACAATGTATGTAAAAATTACAAATTGTTACAACTTCTTCATTACTATAACAATAGTCTCTGCTGTAAATAGTACTCTTGTACTAAACCTAAACGAAGGTAAACCTTATCAAAGACATCATTGTATTGTATTTATTGTTGTACTCTACTAATTAGAAAAGTGGCTTAAGTCGGGATTAGCCCATTCTACATTTTTTCATTTAACAATATCTATTTGGAAAGTGTTTGGAAAAAAAAATACAATCTAAACTAAACCGTGTTCATACTTATTTATAATCCTGAGGAAACGCCGTTATTTATTAATCAGAAATTAATCTACCTAAAAAGTGTCTGTGAAAAAAGCTAGATTCCATATAGAACAATGATACGAGCGTGTACGAGTTGGACTGACGTGGGGGTTATTTTTTTTATTTCTCGAACGCGCCTCAGGGGTGGCCGGGAGCGGAGACCCCCGGAAAAGATCGATAGTTTCATGGGGGAGGAAAACAGAACGCGGGGGGACGGAGCCCTCTATTGACAGATTTACATAAAGTGCTTTTTATGGTATTTCCGTTTTTAAACATTATTTTGCATTTCGTATCTAATTGGAATTAGGGACGCATGCGCAAACTTTTGATTGGCGAGTGTGGAAATGCTGGCGGATTTGAAGGCAGCTTCCCTTACTTCTCTATAATACTAACAGAAAGTAACAGGTGTAGAACAATACTAGCAGGTGAAGTAATGAACGCAATCTGACACTTATCACAATTTATAATTTAACGTGATGAATGAATATTTTGTTTGCGATGAATGATAGATTGGTAGCATTAGCGGTGAGAGTCGCTTGAAGAACAAGGTGGCAGTTAGAACTTCTGCCTGTTCTAACTTCGATAGCTACTGTAGCCTTCAGGTGTCAACCTTTCAAATTTGAACTTGCGACTTGTTTATTCCTCAAAGTTGATATGACAGCCTTGTAATTCTTCAAAGTTTATCTGGCGACTCTCTAAAGATCTCTGATTTCCGGTTTTTTAATTTTAGTTTCTATCTCTTGCTGGGAGCTAAAGACAGCTTCTAGGGGGAAATTTGGTTGTCCAATTTGAAGTTCATTTGCCAATATATTGTGGTGCATGATACAGGACGTAGTATGCGTAGTGAAGTGCGTTCGGAGGCAGTCTATTTTGGACGCGGCGGTCTATTTTGACTGCTACTATTGATAGTAGCCAGCAAGCACCAGAGCTGACTTGATTCCATTACATCTCCAAAGCAAAGATAGCTATTAATCGCAAATCAACGCCTGAAAAAATACAGTTTGTTGGTACTGAAATGTTATTGGTGTGTTGTGTTGTATGTTTGTAGTAGCACGAGCGGTTTAGTAAAAGGGCTTGTAAGTATATATGTTTAAGAGAGAAGTATTAGTAATAAGAAAGAGAGCACCACTGTTTTTTAAAATAAATATATTATTCTCTAAGCAAATTTAAGTACTTTACAATATCACAATTATATCTTAATAAATCAGATGTATATCTAGAATAAATGCAAATCTCTATCACAGGCACAGAGTTTGAGAGAGCGATTCCTGAAGCAAGTGTTCTGGCTTTGAAAGCAGAATGCAGACTGTCTTGAAGGAATGCCCTCTCTAACAAAACAGTTGGCCAAGTGGCATTGTATTAATTTGACGGATTTTTTGTGCCTTTGTTTCCCTAATAGCAATGACCCCAAATTACAGTACCTGACTCTTTTCACTGCACTAAGATACATTTAAAATATTAACAAAATTTATTTTTCAAACTATTATTTTTCCATTTCGTTCTTCCATTACAGTACTGTTTATTGTGGAGAAGGAGGTCTAGTTCCTGAAGCTTGTTGAGGGCACCGATGAAGTTCATCCCATTTTCCGAAATAGATAGTAGTTCAACAATGACCGATGAAGCGACGAAAGCGGAAGTTGATAATTCTAAGGCGATTTAGTAGATAATTTACGGCATTATTAGCAAAACAGATGAATGAAATTAAGTATCCTTTACTGTCAGCGAACGCTCTGGGTATGCGCATTGAAGATGGCAAAGGTCCGCATAATCTACACCATTACTTTTAGATAGATAATCAAACGAAGTTTTCAAGTAACTGGTCCATATCCAATGATTCTTGTAGCACTCGTATGTCTACTTTATAATTGAGAAATTTTCATTTTATTTCTACATATAAAAACATAACTGCTCCAACTTTCAAGGGGTGAAGAAATGCTCGACTTTAAATTTCCTAGAATGTCATACAGGGGTAATTATAGAAAGTATTTTCTAGCGACAATGACGTCCTGTACTAAGGAACCCATTACTGATGTTTGCCTAAAGAACCCTGAAATATTATCCTGTTACTCATAATCCATTGAAAAGAGATTGGAAAAAACACTTTTCATTTTTGGGAATTGCAGTGGCAACTCAAAGCATTTTTTCTCAACATCTAAATGAAGCACGTGAAGGCGAAACATTGTATTGCCATTGGTGATTTCTGTCTCTTACTTTCTTACTGCCATCCAACAAATCAACAACATTAGAGAAACAGTTGGGATATCATGTTTTTGCAAGCCATTTTTCTACTTCATAATGGATTTATTTTTTATATATTTATTTGAATGTTTCAGCATAACACTTTTACAATGAATTATTCTTCAATTTAAATATAATTTGTTTCTGTAGAAAAAATATTTCATACATATATCGTATTTTGATATTGTCATTTAATTTCTAAATAGTTTTTATAATATTGTTACAGGTGGAAATAGGGAGGGCCGGAAGTATCCTGTACTTGTTTATGTACATGGTGAAAGCTATCAATGGAGTGCTGGAAATGTATTCGATGCCACAGTTTTAGCAAGTTATGGAAGTCTCGTCGTAGTCACCATTAATTATCGGCTCGGACTGTTAGGTAAGTAAATAGAACTATGTCCATTTTTCTGCATTTTATGAGATTCATTCTTTTGTTTCGTGAAATCATTGTCCAATATAATATAATAATAATATAATAATTTTGGCCAGATGAATCAGTTACAGCTACCATTATGTGATAATATTTTTTTTATTTCTGTCCTCACACGTTAGTCTATGGCCAACGCTCTCGCCTTTCGAGCGAGAATCCAAGGTTCGACTCCCGTGAGGGCAAAAGTTGGTGCTGACCCAGCATCGTGATGAAAAGTGGGAAGCTACAGGTTAGTAGCGCCCTAGGTAGCGAAGGCCGGAACTAAACGGCGTGGGAACTGCGGCGTGCTTACCACACGCCCCCCCATTCAAATCGCGTCTGGCAAGCCTTGGTCCTTCTTGGGCTGTTGCGCCATTGGGATAGGATATTTTTTTATTTCTAGATCAAAATACATTATGTTGCAAGTAGGATTATAAATAATCTCCTAGTAAAGTAATAAAAAACTTTTACATCACTCTTAACTAAATATGAAGACTTTTTCAATTACAAGAGTCATTCCATAAGTAACGAGACAAATCACTGTAGCTCAAAAACGGTTCGTTTAATCAATACAATAGTTTCAGTGCGTCAAGTTGGCATTCTTGTACTTAGTTTCTCATCAGCTGTTCGAGAATAGTTGGTAATCATAACCTCAAATGTATTCAGTTAACAATGGCGAGTCCACTCGAGCATTGCACCTCGGAAGAACAACGCTCAGTGAGCAGTGAAATCCACAAAAGAATGTTGAAAGTGTACGGGAATAATTGTTTGAACCTTTCGAACATTTACAAATGGGTAAGTGCCTGTGACGAGCAATAAAGTAGATGACTGATTGGTTGCAACTTTCTCCCCCAAATCTCGCATTAACGCGTTAATTCAGGACAACAGTCGTATTACAGCGATATGCTCACAAACAATTTAAGGCCTGCTATTCGAACGAAACGTCGTGGATTCTTGACTAAAGGCGTGAATTTCATGAGAACATGCGCCCACACACGGCACAGTTAACTCAAGAAACACTTTAAAAAAGTGCGGTGGGAGATCCTTTCACATCCTCCCCTACAGCCCCCCCCCATCGGACTTCCATTTGTTTGGGCCCCTTAAAGAGACTTTACTTGGGAAACATTTTCAATCCAATGAAAAAGTTAAAAATCAGGTGCAAAAGTGGTTTCGAGATAACACAAAGAATTTTATGCCAGAGGCATACACAAAATTAGAACCATGGGACAAGTGTATAAATGTTGCTGGGGACTATGTTTAAAGGAACCAAAGTTTTGTAATGATTAAATAAATCGTTTTTGAGCTATAGCAAACGTCTAGTTACACACTGATTGACCCTCGTAATTATTACGTCATTTACCATTCACGATTGGGTAGTAAAAAATATATATTTTTTTATATCTTTTAGTGAAACACTCAAACATTTTTCTTATTATTAAAATTAAAACTCAAATATTCTTCAGTGCTGAAATTTTACTTAACATTGATTGGCATTTTCTTACATTCAAGTGGGCGTGCCCACGCTAATATGATGATTCTTATTGACCTTATTTTATAATTGTTTTCTTAGATTATATTATTATATTATAGCACCTTCGTAGGTGCCTCCTATAGCATTCACCTACTTCAATATTAAGCCCAAAAAGTTCATAAAGCGCCTCTTTATAAACGTTTGTAGAGTTAATTGAATTTTACCATTCACTGAAACAAAATAATGATTAAGAGAGCCCTGTTTTCAATAAATATAATATTGATATAATGATCACAGAGATGTGCACTGCATTCCTCACACAGCCTGAATATATTTCCCTAAAATATAAAGAAATTGACATCGATGCAAAAATTTTTTTGTGTAACTAAATTGTCAAAAATTGATCTTTATTTTTACAATATTTCATAGTAAAAAACAAAGAAATTGTAAAGAGAAATAATTTCTTTGTTGGGAAGACATGATCGTCTTAACATTTCCCAGAATGTCATATAGGGATAGTTATAGAAGGGTTATTATATAGTGACAATATCGTCCTAATAAGCCTTCTGTGCAAAGGAACCCATAATTTCTTAATATAAATATTGAACAAAATTGAAATATTAAACTGTAAATGTAAAATATCGGCTTTGCGAAGTACAGGATTTTATGGAGCAAAGATTAGCATCACTTGGCGCAGCCATTCATTGCTCCGATCATTAGTTCCAGATAAAATTGTGATCAAATTTCTGTATATAACTATTAAAATGTGGTGGATATTCTTTAAGTTCTACAAGCTGCTTTATCAGATATTCTTTGTATCCTATCCTTTTTTTTGTTGCCATAATAATATAACAATGAACGTGATATAACTGTAATATCTGATATATTATCCAGGTAACTGTAATATCATTTCTTTAATTCTTATCCAGGAATAATTTTCTTCCTATAAAATCACGTTTTCTCCAGCTAGCTTAACTAATCTATTGAATATTTCTTTCTCTTTCAACGACAAGGAACATTGCATTGTCCGTCGATATAATAGAAAATAAATACAGCAAATAATTAACTCTAAGGCAATAGCTGACAGTAATTGTCGATCTGAATTAATAATTGTATATATAATTAGAAAATAATAGTTTTATGTTATTTATAGTGAAAACTTTATATATGAAACAAAAAGATACATTGTACAATGAAAATGGTTTTACAGGTTTTTTAAATGCAAACACTGATCCATATCTTCGATCACCATCTAATTATGGATTGATGGATCAAATTGCTGCACTTCATTGGTTGCAAGAAAACATTATATTCTTTGGAGGTGATCCCACTAATGTTACTTTAATGGGTCAAGGCACGGGAGCAGCATGTGTTCATTTCTTAATGACAAGCAGCGCAGTACCTGAAGGTAGGTAAATCATGTATTATTCTTATAATAAATCTTACAACACTTTTTTTTTTTTTTCTAAATTCTATCAATTTTATTATTAAATATTAATATGAACCAATTATTAAAGTACACATTATTGTTTCAATGTTTTAGGCGTTTTGTTTCATAGAGCAATCATGATGAGTGGATCTGCAAACGCGCCTTGGTCTTTGGCGCGACAACCCTGGCGTTATGCACGACAGCTTGCGCGCCACGCTAATTGTTCCTGGGACCAGTCTCATGCTCACTTGCTCAAATGTTTAAGAGAAAGACCATTGGAACTACTTATGTCTGCCCAAATTGAAGCTTCACCCTTTGCTACAACATTTGGACCAAGCGTGGATGGTGTTGTAATTGATACACCTCTGGAACGGCAGACTAGTCTCTCTGGAATAAGATCCAATGGTAAATCAATTTATGAGAAATCCTATACAATTTATAAATATAATTGCATGATGTAATATAAAATCAGATAATATTAGTAACGAATTTATTATAATGATTTGCTGAATAGATAGATTTGCATAAACAAAGTCCAGAAGTCTACAACAATACCAAATATCATTATTATAAAGAAGAAAACATGTCAATATTAAATTTTGAATTAAAACTAACTAAATCAAAATACAGTACTCTCACCACATAATCTTATTAATCCGTAGAAAAGTTAATCTCTATAATAACCTCTATAATAGGTGTACTAATCTAGTCCGCAGTACGGCTTAGCAGAACAAGCATGCTTGCAATTATTGCGGTGAGATTTGACAAATACAGTATTTCATTCCTTCCTTATTGCAAACACTTTCCTTAGAAGGAGAGCATTTCATTAACCCAATTTGTACAATTTAAAAACATTAAAAATAAAAATGAGACAAGAACTTCTTTAAAAGAAGTCTTCTTTAAAAGTAAGACTTCTTTAAAAGTAGTATTAACTTTCTGACCAGGTTGATTAAAGAGGCACTTTATTATCTAATTCCTTCACTTATCCTTAGCTTAAAAAAAATTCTTTGTTAAAGAAATTGGTTACCAAATTTAACTACATATATACCTAGGTTTTTGTTTCCCTTTATCCAGTTCCCTAAAGAGAATTTTAACTACTTAATTGTGCTAAAATGGCAAACAAAATATTATAACTGTTGTATTCACAATTGAAATCAATTACTAGATATCATATAATTATGAAAATCAAAAAAAATTATTTGGAATAATCCACTATCGAGCTTTTAGAAACCAATTTGTTTCTGCTTGATTGATAGAACATTAACTTAATCCAAAATTTTTGTTTTCTAGTTTTTAGATATTACTGTTTGAAGTAAAGTAGATCACGCATTTTTATCTTTTACTAACAACTGGGTAAATTTTTTATTGGATATATTATTTTTTTTTTAAATAGATCTTGAATTAACCTAAATTAAACTTTTTTTCTGAATACCTTCAGATAAATTAGATAATCATACAAATGATTATCAATTATTGCTTTAGAAGGGCTCGGAAACACCAGTAAATTGAATATAAAGTACATAATTCAAAATCATATCTACAACATCAACCATTAAAAATTTAAACCTCCTCTAAAATTCAGTATAGTTTCTGGTGTTATAGGATTATATATAAATATACTTATGCTTCAGTGAAATGATAACTGTTTTTTTTTTAAAAAAAAAAAGGTCTCACTTAAAAAATAGCTTTAAGCCTAATTATCAAACAGTTACAAAAATAAGTGACCCAAAGTTTCATTAGTGGAGATAAGAGTTTCGAAGATCCATCTTTTGGTAACATGGTACTTCAACCTGGTGCTTCATATTGCATCTTCAAAAATGACTTTCAAAATCTTACTACCACAACCCCGCCTTAATTTACTAACTCTAGATCAGGGGCAAGTGTGACTATTTAAGGTCAGCTAGATGTGACTATTTTATTACTGCCCTTAAATGAAAACAAAACCGAGTTACTGAATGCAAAAAACTTATTTTGATTCTATTAAAATAGTGGAATACAAAATATATAAAGTACTATTTTAAGAAGTATAATTGAAAATTATACGTACCATTGTTTGTAGATGTTATAAACAGAAATTTTGGAGGACAGTATTGGTTGACTTAATGTAACAAAAGTTCTAATAAATTTTTTTGTTTTTAAGTACATTACAATTTACTGTTTTTTCTATAATTTGCTGCACCCAGAAATATCTATCCGGTTGCTGCATACTCCTTGCACCTCCTGATTTTAGTGGCTTTGCTTTAAATAGACTTTTAAGCTATTGTTAAAGCAAATACATATGAGAAAATATTATAGTTTGGTAGAGAATCCCCTATCTTTTTCAGCAAGGTTTAGATAACATATATGAAATATTACCATTGATTCCTCTAAATCCTGCCAGACTGGGAAATTTTAAAGATCTGAATAATACTTTTGTAATTCAATGTATTTATTTGTAATTTTATTTTAGAATTGAAAATAATAAATTAGATTTAATAGAAGAGAAATAATATCATTCCCTTATATATCCAGTAAAATTTAATTTATTATGTGTAGATCAATAGCATATCAAAAAGGTAGTCAATCAACGTTATATTCCTCATTAATATTAAGCAATGATGTTCAATTAGAAACAAGATACCAGTTAGGTTGTAGGTATCTACTGATTCTAGTGGTTGAATTGTTTGCGAGTTGACATTGAGCTGGAGATTTATCGATATGGTTCATTAAATTTCAATTTAATAAAATTAATTTCCACACTAATTAATTTTGGGTATTTATCGTTTTATATAAATCAGAATATTCTAAATATAGTGTTTTGCAGACAATTAATCAAGTAAACAAAGAGAGAATGAAAATAATCTCTTTTAAAATAAACTTTATAAATTTCATTTATAAACTTTTCATTTATTTATTAATTATCTATGGCAAAAGAATTAACATTTAACTGTGTATTAATAGATTTTAATATTAAGAGTTTTTTCTTTTTTAATTTAATGAAATTATGAAAGAAACTCTCTTTTCCCATGAATTTAATATTCAATTTTTCAAAGATAGGTACATTTATTAATGTTTGCAGGATGAAAGAATTAAGTTTAGGTTATTTGTTGACAAGAATCTTCTAAAATATTTTTCTCATTTATCTAATAATTATGTTATACATTTTGAAAGATAGTTTTATTTATAAGCATGCAATAAACGTAACAAAAATTACGTCAAAGATGTAATAAAATTTTACCACACAGGTCAACAAGGTGGCAATAAATGGGTTGGCAGAGGAGAAAGAGGACAGTTAATTGGGCATGAATGGATCTCATCCAGAAAGAGTTTAGTGACCAAGTTGTCACGTTATGATCTACTATTGGGTGTAGTTAAGGCAGAAGCTTTTTTGGCTTTTACTGGTGAAGATGTCCAATATGGTATTGAACCTGATCGTCGTACAAATATTTTGAGAACATTCGTTAAAAGTACTTACAGGTTTGTTTTAAAATATTCTTTCTAATTGTCTAACATTATTAACATAAGATTCACTATTCAGAATGCCGAAGTAAGTAACAGTTGACGATATAAATTACGACTAAATAACACCTCTATCCTAAAATTCTGTCCAATTATTAATTTTTAAATAATTCTACACTGTTTCTATTCGATGATCATAGAGGCATACAATCGCGATATTTATTTGAAGATGATTGACCTAGCTTATTTGGTCACTAATTCCCCCTTCAAACCTAATTCTAAAA
Organism: Triatoma infestans; assembly: GCA_011037195.1. Taxonomy (NCBI): domain Eukaryota; kingdom Metazoa; phylum Arthropoda; class Insecta; order Hemiptera; family Reduviidae; genus Triatoma; species Triatoma infestans. The sequence continues at coordinate 179,103 of JAAEAF010000605.1, forward strand.
CATTTTCGCATAGGAGACTTTGTACTTGTTGATTTAATTGTAATCATTTCTGAAATAAGTTTCCGTACAACTATAACATGATAACAGCTTTATTCAAATTAAGTGCAGAATATTTAGCCCCGACCTTTCTGCCATCAAGTTCTCATTCCTTGACGGACACAGCATTATGTCAAACTGTTTAACTATTTTACATAACACGTTTAACTGTTTTTGAACCAATTTTAGCACTTCCTTGCAACCCTTCAATTATTTAATGAGGGCCGAATTTTATCGAAAATGGGTTCAGTGTTGGATACATACATAGATGCTCAAAATAAAACGCTTATTGAATTATGTTCTCATTGCATAATGCAAACATTTTGATAATACCGATAACTAACAAATTGAAATGTGATAAAAAAAAGGCTATGTCCCGGATTTGTTTTTGTTTTTCCCAGATAATGCGAATGAAATACTAATATCTCTTCTTCTTCTTTCTTGGCCTTACAGCCCTTGGGGCCCTAATCTCCTTATATAGTATTCATCTCCATCTTCCCACTCCTAATACCCTGAGATCTTGTTCTACATCGCATCCGTGGTTTTTCTCTAATTCTTTTTCCTCCAGGATGGATAGCTTCTTCGATATTCTGTTCTGCTCTAACCTTTCCAAATGAACCACCACCTAAACCTCCCTCGCTTTATCACTCCTACCAGCTCCTGCTCACCATATCATTCTTCCAATTTTTATTGATCTCATTATAGTAATTCCAAATAAAACACTTTTATTTATAAATATCACAAGAAAATTTTATTTAATTAATCAGAACAAAAACTATCACTTCTTTTTAATTTTCTAATCATATGAATTAGGAAACTAAAAAGAAAAAAGAAATATACATTTAGCACATCTCTAGCTGAATACATAATAGCATGTTAATATTATAATAAATATATATATTTGTATTTCCCACATTTCTCCCCCATTGTAATAAACTTCCTCTCTAGAAACCTTTTAGGTAGCTGCTACCATCCACCCTTTGCTCATCTTCTTCATAATTTTCCCCGATTCTCGCTCTTAATTGGTCTGCGTGTTTTATACTAATTTTTCCTCCAGTCATGGCTAGATATGATAATTCCCCATATTTGGAAAACCATTCTCTGTGTCTGTTTATAATTGCTTCAGTTCTAATAGTTCTCATTATGACTATTTCTGCTATTTGGAGACTTCCACGGATAGTCTGGTATGTTCCACGGTTGCAGCTATAGCTCTATTGGGCCTCGTTTTTGTGGCATCCTTCATATTTAACATAATGCTCTATATCGTTTCCATCGCGAGCCAGTAAACATAATATCGTGCTATTGATTTTATTGCTATAATTCCAGTGTGCTCTTTATATAGACGCTCCAAAGTTTTCTTCCTTAGTGCTTTGGGTATTACTATTCTCCAATATCTCACCAAAACACTTCTACAGTTTTTATTTCATTCCATTTAGAAAAACTGTTTCATTTCTGCCGCATCTTATCCTAGTTTTGGTGGCCAGCTGGTATCAATGAACAAACACATTTTGTTTAAAATCTGATTTTTCATAATTTGAATATGTAATTCTTCCCTCGTTAATTTTAAATCTTGCAGTTTGTTTACTGTAATAGAATTAATCGTGGATACCATTTTATTTGTATTTTCTTCTAACTTAAGAGGAAGTCTTGATAAAGTATTAGCCACCTTATTTTCTGTTCCCCTTTGATACTTCACCTCGAAGTCGTAATTGTTGAGAATAATAGCCCATCGAGATAGTTTGTTATTAGTTACTTTAGCATCCCTTTTTGGACCGAACAACCGCTCGAAGGTTTGTGATCTGTCACCAACCTGAATCGTCTTTCATATTTGATGAAATTTCGTTACTGCAAACACACAGTAGCGAGAGCTTCTCTACCTATAGAAGAAAAATACTTTTCGGTTGAAACTAAAGTACTTGATGCAAAGGCTATAGGGCGTTCGGTTCCATCAAGGAAGTTAGGTATCAATACCACTCCCAAACCTGATTCTGATGCATCACCTGACTCTAATTGGCATTTTATCATCATAAGTGTCAGTACATTCCTTACTTACTAGTAACTGTTTTGTTGCTTCGAAAACCCTTTCTTCTTCTTCAGTTCTCTTCCATCTCACCTTTGAAATTGTCAAGCGATGTAAACATGCGCACAAGCCCTGCAGATGAGGTGTATTGTGCTGGGAACCCGTGAGGTTGCAATACTACCCAAGAAGAAGCGACCCCCTGGGATCCACGCCCCTAATTCTACCATAATAGAAAAACGGCATAAAAATTACTATTCCCTCGCCGCCACTATATGATCGCTAAGGAGGTTGGTATGTTAACTAATAGTTTTCCGGAGATTTTAAAAAGGGAATCGAAATTTTGATCAACAAAATCCAATGCAGATATTAAGTTTTCTGCTTCACCCCCTCCCATATACCTTTCTATATTCTTCCTTTGGGAAAATTTAGCTAAAGAAAAAAGTAGTATAATTTAAAAAATAAAAAAACAGGCTTCGTCTAAGACAGGAAGGAATTAAATCCCAACATAAAATCTTTTACAAATTCAAAAAACTAGTAGTCATTATTGTTCTATTTATAAGAAAAAAATTGAAAAAATAAAAACAGAAAAATAATTTTTTTAATTTTTTGTTCAGATATCATCTGTCTGAGATCTTGGCAACAATTGTGAATGAATATACAGATTGGGAACGTCCAGTACAACACCCAATAAACATTCGCGATGAAACTTTGGAAGCGCTGAGTGATGCTCAATATGTAGCGCCGATTGTACATACCGCTGATCTTCACTCATCAACTAGAAGAAATTCATTTCTTTATGTTTTCGATTATCAAACAAGATTTGGAGATTATCAGCAGGTCAGTGAATCTAAGGAAATTTTTTAATGAAATATTATGTTCATTCATGTTATTAAAAACGGAATAATATTATAGAGGCAATATAAATGCATAATAGTTATAAACTTTACGATAATTAATGCGAATAATTATATATTAAGGATAGAAACTTTTGAGATACAAATTAAAAAAATTACAAGCACATTTAATGTTTACTTCCCAACTGCCTATTCTAATGGAGAGAATCTGAGAGAATGGGTTTTATAGAATATAAGCGGAACACTGTATAATGAAAGAAGACAGGTAACGAGAGATATATGTATATAGACTGTTCAGATCATTGGCTGAAGGATGAGAAGGTAGTAGGTTGCTGACTCGTTGTTAACTGGTCGTAAACTGTTGAAAAACTGTTCCTTGTAGGGCTAGCTCGGCTCGGCTCTATATATATATATATAGAATCTCCCATCCTAGTCTGGCCTAGGTAGCGAATAACTAGATTGATTCATTTTTGTGTTTCTCCACTCTTCGGATCCTTTTACACTATCTACTCTAAATATAAAAAAAAATGCTTGGCTCGTCTCTGCTTGCTTCATGGTAGTGCTGTTCTTTATGGTATGGACGCTTGCTTGTTTGATGCTTAGTAAAAATAAATAAATTAAAACTCAAAACGCTGTTTATAAGCTTGAATTATTTTCGAAATTGAAAATAATAGTAGGTTTTTTAGAAATTTTACCATTTTTTATACTTTCGATTTTGAACAAAGAACTTCAGGTGCGGAGAAAACAATTAAATCTGACATAAGATTTTTAGATAAACACACAAAAGAGAATTTAGAATTTTTCGCGTCTCTTGATATCTTTCCTAGCAGAAAATTAATCAATTTATAGCAATATCTTCTGTGAATTTTGCCTAAATACCACATTAATCAAAAGTAATGGAAAAAATAATTTAAAAAATATTCCCATTTATGCTTAAGGAGTACGGCTTTGAGGAATAATCATCTTTGTTAGGAAAAATATAATTGTTTTATACAGATCTGCTTGTATAATTTTATATTTTTTAATTAATTAAATGAGTAAAATCCTTTCTTCTTTTTTTTTCAATTAAATTATTCCTTTTTAAAAATCCTTTTTTTCAATTAAAATAAAAAGTTATATTGCTTTTGTCCAGACTATTAAAATAAAATAGGCCTTACTTTCGTTTATGAATATTCAATTATAACAATATTAGTCCAATATATATTACCACGATATAATTCACTTATTAATTAAGGCGGATTGGTTGAGTTGTTCACTCCACGCTTGGAGTAAATTAGTTGAACGTAAATGAACCTTCAAACTCTGCCTATAATGTTCTAGTTAGGGAATGTCGTACCAAAGTTCTGTGAAGCTATGTCAGAAACATAGGGCATTGAAGTGGTTTTAACTTATAAGAGTTCAGATTGTGATTTATCAAAACAGAATTGCAAAATTATTAGATATCTCTAATTAACCACATTTAACTAGTTAATTATTTGGATTTTGATTATAATTCTAAATGATAATATAATACAAAATATAAAGCAGTGAGAAAAATCTTAGAATATGTATAATTATTAATAATTTTTTTTTTTTTTTAATTCAATTTATCTTACACTCTTTATTCACCTTCTTTATTCTATTCTTTTACTCTTACTCATATTTCACATTCACATAGATTTATATCAAAATTACAAGAGTAATGGCTGCCTTGAATATCATGCCGGTTTTATAATGATTATCTGCCCTAAATTAAAATTAGTGAAAAATCTTTTTAAAGAGAAATTTTTATGCATACGAACTCTATTTCTAATCTTGTTACCAATAGCTACAGAAGAGATATTGGGCCCTCTGTCGTAAATGCGGCAGGGAGAATGAAACACCTTCCCATGTGTTAGGTAGTTGCCCAGATAATATGCTCCTTGTGACACGCCGCCACCATAACGCCAAACATAGAATAATGGAGCTTTTGGCGGAGAAGGGCTACACGTCTGGAGGAGTGTATGCAGTTGATGACGAAGGTTCCTCTAGATTCGCCTATATTATTGCCTTTCACCAGAGTAAGAAGCTTGCCTGGATTATAGATCCTACTATTCGTTATGAAAATAACAATAAGAACCAGGCCGAAAAATAAACAAAGAGAAGCAGAGCATATACAATAAATGCATAAGCTTCTTTAAGGAAAAGTTTCGAGAAGAATATGATGAGAGGGAATTTCACTTCCGTGGATTATGGTTTGGCTCTCGCGGTACTATACCCAAGCTGACTGGCAGATTTTTTTATGAGGTCGGAGTAGACCGAAATCACTTGACAACCTTGGCAGCATCAATATTTTTGAGTCTCTAGGAACTTTAAAACTTTCATTTATATGTACGATAAATCAATTTAGGTTTGAATTATTTTAACTATTTTGTTTAGAATGACGATATTAGCTAGTGTTTGATGAATTCATTTATATTGTATATATTGTTGTTTATGTTCTCTATTATAATGTTTTCCTCCTTTATTTTATTTTTAATAAACTTAAATTTGATTTATATATTTAAACGATATCTTTTCTGATTGATAAGAATGCTGTGTAAGTAGCAACGCAATGTAGTTGTGCAGCCGCGCTTTTGTTTTGTTCTGAAGTGTTTTCCACTTTTCCATAAAATATTGATAAATTATTGCGGCCATAAGTTTTTTGTTATTATTAGACTGCGAGCAGTCATTTAAATATTAATATAATTATTATAAAGTAGAATTGGAAAAATTGAGGTTGTGTCAGACTTTCTTAAATCGGTATGGTTAGCTTCAACAATATACATGCCTATCACTTTTATCGAAAACAATTTTCCAGAATTTTTTTTTTTTCAGAACCTAAAGGAGTGCGAAACTCCTGTTAAACCTGGTGTTTTAATCCTGGTAAAACTGCTGTTTTAATGAAAATTTACGATTCAATCATCTAAATCACATTAAGACCCATTAATTGTGTTGTTAAAATTCTCAGTTTGCAATTGGAATGCTACTTTACTGTATATTTTTTCAGTTCATGGATTCTCTCAAATGCGCCACTGTTTTTCTTTAATCTTGGTACTAACTGCTCTATATATAGGCCTATTACTTTTATTTGAAACATTTCCTGGAAAAATTGTTTTTTAAGTAATTGTGACGGAGCTACGTGACCGTTTCGACTTTATAATAATAGACGACATTAAGCGTTTAGAAAAAAAAACAATTTTGTGCAAAATTTCAATTAGAATTGTGAAATTGCAGCAAGAGAAAGTTATGAAAGAATGTTTTACACCAAATTTCAGAGATTAATTACAATTTTTCCCTTATTACTTTTCACTAATTAAAAATGTTTACTTATTACACTTTGATTTACATAACTTTGTATAATTTAGCGTCAAGGTTGTATACATGGTGAAGAATTAGCATATGTATTTGGCGCGCCATTAGTTGGAGGAATGTCTCATTTCGCTAGAAATTATACCAAAGCTGAAGTCCTGTTATCTGAAGCTACCATGACTTATTGGAGCAATTTTGCGCGAACAGGGTAAGTTCTGAAACAATATAATATCTTGTTTGCATTAAAATGTTCATTCTGTTTTAAAGTCAACAATAAAATTTTGTTTTTTTCTTTATACATATAAGTATATATAAATTATGACATTTGGAGAAAAAGTATATTGTTTAAATACTTTTTTTTTTATTATCATTATTTGAATAAAAACGGAGTTTTGTTCAAATATTACATGGTTTTTGTGAATTAGTAACGACATATTGTATGACATATACATTTTGTGAAAATGTAACGACATTTCAAACAAAGCAGTGAGAAAAATCTTAGAATATGTATAATTATTAATAATTTTTTTTTTTTTTTTTTAAAATACTAGATACAAACAATACTTTTTGGTTCTTAAAATACTAGATACTAGATAATTTCTTACCAAAGCTTAAAAGTATTTATTTATTTATTTATTTATTTAACATTATACGGGCTACACACTTTTTACACACTGACAGTACAATAATATTACAATTTATTCATAATTTATAATTTACAATTTTTAAAACATTCCTTCCCCTACATTTATTGCAATGCTCAGGGGGGGGGGCTAACTAAAATTTTACAAAAAATTCCAAGTTGGAAAAATCAGAATGAATCATAATGGATTTCGGTGTCTTATGTATATAATTATAAATTGGATATTATTAAACAAATATAGTAAAGTTGGAAGATAAAATTCAATTTAATTAATTATTACTTTTTTTTTTTATTGCAGGAATCCAAATGAACTACAGGAAAGTGATGTGAGTCATGTCCTTAGACAAGAAAGGAGTAGATTCAAAAATGTTGAATGGACTCCGTATGAAGCGGTTCACAAAAAGTATTTAAATTTAGGTGTGTATTTACTGTATTTTTTTAGAGGTGCTATCATTTGATCCAAAAAAAAAGTTATATAACATTTTCGACAATGTCTTAAGTATATGTTGTCTCCCAAGATTCACATAACTTGTTATTGGACGAAACTATTTTTGTAAAAATAGTATATATAACAAGTGTAGATGCTGGTTCGTTCTTTTTCTGCTATCTCTTGAAGCTTGATAAGAGAGAGAGAGAGAGAGAGTGAGTGTGAGAGAGAGAGAGATGTGGATTTTAAAATTAGAACAAAACCATGTAAAGCTTGTTTCAAAGAGAATTCTTCTACTTTTACCAAAACCTATTGGGATAGAACCTTGGAACAAGTGACAGAATTAGTGAAGGGTTTGCTCTTGATTCAAGTTCTTCTCAATAGATTATGAATCTACTTGACGTGCTTGGCTATGGCCGTTATAAATACTGCTATAATCTGCAAGAAACACCTATGCAAATCTTATGCTTTGAGCCATCTTTTGCTTATGCTGGAGACATTGTCCAGCCTATAAGAATTCTTGAAGCTACGTTAATCTGAATGCAAAGGAAGTTACCTTTAAAACCTAGACTTCTGAGCTTTGAGCTCTATAACTTTTATGAATTATCAGTTATTTGGAGACTCACTTGCTGGAAACTGAACCCCAACATTTATATATAGTTTCTAGATGAACATTAATTCATCAGCCTGAAATTCAATCAACCGATGTAATTCATAAGTTACTTATTTATTACATGTAGTGTTGCTTGTCAGGTTTTGGGTTTTAGTAGGGAGAGCAAATTGAAAAAAATCCAACGTTTCTTTATAAGGAAATTATTTGCTTTTTCATCATATACTACAAATTACATGCTCTATTTAGAGAGTTCGGTTGATCCGTCACTAATATACACCCTCAAACTACATTTCAATTACATTCTTGAGATCCTGAAATACCCCAACTATAGATATACTAAGATTATAGCGCTTGAGGTTATTAGTCGTAATGCTCTATGGTTCCAAGAATGGAAATCGTTATGTACTAAATATTCCTCTTCTTCTTTTCTCTATTGACAATATTGCTTGTTGGGAAGAAAAATTTTCTTACATCCTTTCTAATAATATCAGTTCAAGTTATCGGGAGCCAATTCAACTAACCTGTTTTTATTCTACAAGTCCTTGGATAGACGCTTTAATGCTTATAATCTAATTTTTAACAATAGCGTTGGCTATTTAAAATTAGGGGCGAGAATTATGTATCTAAGTTGTAGTGTTCCTTGCATTGAGAGAGAGTGAGAGAGATTAAGCTCTGTCCCTTGTGTAACTCACGTGCTAAAGAGGAGTGGTTCATTATGACAGAATGTTCAATTCTGTCAGAACTTCATCCTATATTTTGGATAATGCGTTCTAATGAAAATCCCATCTTATTTCTCTGTTGAATAGCTCTGATATTCAAGTTATTAAATATGCTGGTTTTATCGCCACCAATTTATCCAAGAATTCAACTTCTACTCCAGCAGTTGACACTTCTGCACTTTTTTTTATATTTATAATTTCACTTTTTGCTCTAACTTTCATTCAACTTTTGTATTCATTTATTTATCAAGTCGCAACCAGTTCTCTTTTTTTTATATTTTCATTTCGTTGTCTGTATTTAATTTATTTTTTATTCTAAATTATAATTTTCATTGTTCTCCTTTATTACAATAAATATATTCCCTTGCTGTATTAATATTAATATGTATAATAATATTTTTTATATTATAATCCTTCTTAAATAGAGTATTATTATCTATCTACATGTAGTGTAAAATATGATATTTTATTAGATTATATTTTAATATATTAATCGTTTTATTTAAATGATAATGTTTTGTTTAGATACAAAGCCAAAACTGAAGAATCATTACAGAGCTCATCGTCTTTCTTTCTGGTTAAACTTAGTACCAGATCTCCACAAACCAGGAGGAGATGATGTACCACCATCTCATCATCAACTTCATGATGATATAAAAAATCAAGTAAGTATATTTTGTTTTCATATCAAACATACACAAACACAAGCACACAATACATATATATTATAATCTAAAAGTAGTTGATAGAACAACTACTCAAGACAATTTATCTTTTATAGATTTTCAAATAGCAAAGATTGTCCAAATTTATGAGGTTACACAAATATATCAAAGCAAAATTTGTTTACTTTAAGTTTCCAGAAATTTAAATTTTAGGAGCTTCTAATAATTCAGGTTGATTATTATTATTCAAACAATTTATCGACTAAATTTAGTTAGTCATTTAGTGTTTATTCATAAAGAATTTCCATTTTCCGTTTTTTTTAATGAGATAAAAAAACAAAACAGAAAAGGTTAACAAGGAAAATTAGTCAAAGTTCTTATTATTTCATTTTAATGATTCGATCTTGCTTATTAATTTCTGGGAATTGTTTTGAAAAAAAAAAATTATTAAACTAATACACCTCACTGATGATGTACTTTTAAAGGTTGGCGTTAGTTCTAAAAGACCTGCAGAACCGACGGCAAGTGTAGTATACGATGTATATCCATCAGTAATTGCTGAACATAATTCTAGCTTGGCTCAGCCACCTTTAGTAGTAGTAGCACCTTCATCGAGTGATCGCGGTGGAAACAACCATGATCTACAAGAAGATGGGTTTACTGCTTATTCTACAGCTCTTTCCGCAACTATAGCCATAGGTAAGATAGCATCTAAACGGTAAAAAAAGGTAAAACTAAAAATCTGACTGTTTTAGTAGAAACTGAAATTCCTCAGCAACACAAAAACCTTGTCTTCATCACCATATTGTTATAGTTTCATCGCACTGGATAGACATGTAAATATGGAATAATAGTCAACGAAAATTAATACTTATAGAGGTTTCCTGAATTTCTTATTAAAACGGAGCCCTGAAGCACAATTCATTGCGGAATCCTTATTGCTTTACGAGCATTACAAAAAAGGAAAGAAATCAATCAGCTCCCTATATTTTAGAATGAAGTGCTTTGTATCTGGCACTATAACTTTATTACTGGGCGTTGTTGTTTTGAATCGCAGTTTTTCAATGGCATTAATGTGTGTAAAAGGTCGCATTAAATCATTTCCTTATGGACATTTTCTATATTTAATTTTTAAAAATTGTATAAGTGAGTATGTCTTTTCACGGAGATACCATTTTTATATCCGAGGTTTAAATCTTGCAATATCTGAATATTTCTCACGTAAGTTCAATCCATCTCCTAAAACCTAAGTTTAATTAAATTTAGCTTTCGATACATTGTTACAGAAATTTCTATTCACTGCTGCTTCTCTTTTCCGTTATTTCTGGTTAACCAACGAAGTTTTGCTCTCTTTTTTTTCAATAACTCACTTGAATTGCGGAACATTTAAAGAAATTCGAAATATCGGAATAATTGAAATAAATTCGAGATAATTTAAAGAAATAAATAACGGGCTATTTGATCAAGAAATAAAACTTCCCCGAAAAATGGAATCCAACACTTTTAATAAAGTTCGTGAATATAAGTAAAGAAGATTATGGTTATTCATTCTTTAATGTATGATTGCAGTAAATAGATGAAATATGGAACTAATAATATTTAACTTAAAATCGGAAATAATGAGATTTGGGACTGAGATTGTGGGATCGTGAGATAGTTTGAACGCTTGAAAATGCATGTTAATATGTAAATTTCGTTTTAGGGAAGTGGTTAGCTTAGTGTTAGCGGCTGGATCCCCTGTTCGGGTTCGAGTCCAGTCCTATCCTTTAGATTTTTTCCTTTCTAGGAGCCTCTAGATCTTAGTGATCTATAACTGGAGGAGGTCGACAGTGCATTGAGAAGATTTCCGGCAGCAATGTCCATAAAAGAAAAAAAAAATTCATTTTGTATTAGCAATAATTTAAGATGTTTTTCTAGAAGAGGATTAAAATGTACGTTATTTGTTAGTTGAAAGACTACTAAGTCGTCTGCATAAATGGCTAGCAGTTTATCAGTTGTACTAACAAAAATAATGTCAGACCTCATTAGATGAAATTTCCTCTTCAATGGATGAATAAATAATTACGATGAAATAAAAAGGCGTTGTTACTAATCACTCCCTTGATTAATAAAAATCAAATTACTTTTTAATTTGAAGAATTCTTTGTCTTAAAATGTTCTGTAAAAAGTCCTTCAATTTTAATACTTAATTAATGAATTTCAGGTTGTTCATTGTTACTATTAAATGCGCTAGTGTTCGCTGGAGTTTATTATAGGAGAGATAAAAGGCATGGACATATACATTCCCAAGATGGAAGTCAATCAACATCTAAGAAAAGAACAGAGAATGGTGGACCAATGGCAAATATTTGTGTAACTGGAGGTAAATTGTAAAAACAAAATGATGAAATTTATCTTTTTAGTATGTTTCTAAATATGCGTAGAAAAAGCTTAACTTCGCTTATTTCTGATTAGTACCTCACTTTCACTTTTGGAGATCCAAACTAACAAAGCTTGTGCAATTTAATTTTAACTCCGCAAGACCCCCCCTCCGCAATACCCCTGTAAAATATTTTTTTTTATCAGAAAAATGTTTCAAATAAAAGAGATACAGTTCTATCTATGCAGCAACTATTCCAAGTTTAAAGAAAATCGTTGCAACCATTTCCGAGAAAACTGCAAAAAAACTCAAGAAACTATTCTGTAAAATCGTATTTCCGGTACACCGATTTTGTTCAAATTTGGAATTCCATCAAGGCTTCTGCATTAATATTATGCAGGTGATAAAACCATAAATTTTACACTCCCTCCATAATTATTGTACTGAAATGGTACATTAGAGGAAAGTATACGTTACTGCTCTCCTAGAACTCCCAAAAAATTCAATTTTCCTGGGTAAATATTTCAAATAAAAGTGATAGTTATTTATATGGATAAGCAGTGTACGAAGTTTAAAGAAAATCTTTGGAACCGTTTCCGAGAAAATCACAAAACTAAAAAAAAAAACTTTCAGTAACGTTGGACTTCTCTGGTTGATGGATTTCTCCCGAAATTTTAGTGTTTCCTGCGGTGGTCGTGCGTAACGAATACCAAGTTCAAGCTCCATGCGACTTTTCCTTTTTGAGATATTCTGCTAACACACATACAAACCATTTGCTAAAAACATTTGTTCGGTGAAAACTCATTTTGTAAATCTGGCCCGATCGTAATACTTCAGAGAAAATTGATTTTTTGGGGGTGAATTCGGGGAAGGTTTTAAAAGTTGAGCTTTCTTCTAAAATATCTATTTTTGTGCAATATACGATTCTATCACTACATAATCAGTTGAACTAACTTTCAGCAAATCAACAAAGCTTGTAGATATTTAAATTTAAATTAAATACCTCTGTAAAATATTAAAATTTCCATTAAATTTGTGACAAAAATTTCGAATTTGAAGAATATGGGTGAGTCGAACTTTCTAAAAAGTGCGTCTTTACAAAATAGTTTTCTGATTTCTTTTGGAATTAAACTTGGAAAACTTGGAATACTAATTTTTGATGTAAAAACAGCCCTTTTATTTGAAAATAAAAAAATCTGGTGTGAAACACTCACACAACTTTCTCTTACTCCAGTTCTCCAAATTATAATTGACAGCTTTTATAGTTTGTGTACCAACTTTAATGAGATTCGTCGAAAACTGAAAACACTGTTCAGTAAAAGCGCACTTCCGGTTTACTAATTTTCTTGAAATTCGGAATTTTGGCCATGTATTTATTTCTAATTAATTTTGTTTGGATGATACAATTGTATAATCAACTAATCTGACAATTGATATAATCTGATAGCATCAGAGACATTTTCCGTGGTAGCCTGCTTGATTTTGTGGTCATCGACCGGTTTCGGGCGTTCGCCCATCTTCAGGATGCGTTTTTCAGACAGTGTGACAACACAGACTTGCACAGAGCAAACTTAGTTTTCACACTCCGTGAAAAGTCTGTGTTGTCACACTGTCTGAAAAACGCATCCTGAAGATACCCGAAACCGATCGATGACCACAAAATGATGCAGGCTACCACGGAAAATGTCTCTGATGCTTTCCAGCTCTGCGGAACCAACTACCACAACAACTGTGATAGCACTTTAGAGAAAAATATAACCCCACCCCTTCCTAAAAGTGCCCTTAAATAAATTTTTCCAGAGAAATGTTTCAAATAAAAATTGTAGATCATTGCATGTTTAGTTTATAAGCAATGTTTCAAGAAAATCGTCGGAGCCATTTTTGAGAAAATTGCGAAAAAGGGAAAAAAATCATTCAGTAAAGTGGTAAAGTAAACGCACTTCCGGTTATCCGATTTTTTCAAACTCGGAATTTCAACAACATATTTAATTTTAATCAACATTATTTAGATGATAGAATTATCTAATAAACTGAAATAGCACTTTAGATGAAAACCTAACCCCACCCCTCCCCCAAAAGTGCCCTTAATGCATTTTCCCGGAGAAATGTTTCTAATAAAAGTTGTAGCTCTTTGTATGTGTGGTTGATGTTTAAAGTTTAAAGAAAATCGTCGGAGCCATTTTTGAGAAAATCGCAAAAAAGTAAAAAATCCACTAGTAAAGTGGTACTTCCGGTTGAGGAATTTTTACAGATAACGTACAGTCAGATCCCATGGTGACCTCTAAACGGAATATCAAATTTCAACTTTCTACGATTTTTCGTTTTTGAGCTATTCTGTTCACATACATACATACATACACACACACACACCCACACACGGACACACACACACACACACACAGAACCATTTGCTAAAAACCACTTTTTTGGACTCAGGGGACCTCAAAACGGATATTTTCGCTGAAAACTCGATATCGAAAATTTGACACGATTACAATACTTCCTCTTACTAGGAGTAAGAGAAAGTAAAAAATTATATTTCCTCAGGGCTTTTCTGGGATCATACTCTAAACTCTAGCTAACCAGTATCGTTGCAGTGTGATGGAAACGCTCTATGATGGTCCACAATGTCGGTATGTGGCATGTAGTATAAAGGTCTTCCTTTATACTATTAGCTTAGAAGTCAACTTGGCTTCTCTGGACGGCAGCCCGAAGCAATGAGCTTCAATAACAATTGTATAGCAATCAGAAGCTAGGTACCAAATTTTAATTTTGAAAAACCTTTTTTTTTTTTTGCTTTTAGGTGCAACTGAATTATTACAGATAATGGAGACAAGAAGTTCAGTAATGCCAGCTCCAATATTAAAACAAAGCTGTGAACCAGTAACTGTGACAACGGAGAACAGAGAAATGATGCAAAATACTACTGGTGGAGCGGGAACATTACCTCGACCACCGCCTCCACCAAAAACCCCAAGACCACCATCAGCACCTCCAGAATCACAACCATTACTGCCTCACACAGCCACACTTGGTAGGAAACCTAAACAACCATTGCCAGATGAATTAAAAGTGTGACATCCTGATGAAGGCCAGATACAAGGACTGGCCAGCGATCTAAACAGAATTTGTGATCAGTTAAACAAAAATAAAGACGATGGTGAACTCTTTCATGTCTAATTTAACTAAAAAAAAAAAATGAGTGAAGTGTTCAAGTGAGAAATAAAGACTAAACGAAAACTATTATTATTAGAACAGAGAACATAAAAATATGTATTTAGAAAAACAAGCCTGTATTATTTATTTGTAATCATAATTTAATGCTCTCATTGGATCAGATCGTATTTACAGAGTAAAATAAAATAAATAAAAACCAACTCAGTTACGTTGGTGGGTGTATGTGAGTGCAAGAATTAATTTTTCGAACATTACGTCTAAAGGTGCTCTTGAAGTACATAATTCTATTGTGATTTATAAGATATAAATGCAATTTTAGCAAATAATGTACTTAACTGGTTAAAATCTTAAAATTTCAGAAATAAGATTTTAGCCTAAAATTAATGCTTGTAAATAGTAAATTATTACAGATTTACTTATATTTATTAAATTTAGATCATTATATGTTACTTTAAAATGAAAGATTTACATCTCTTACAACAGCAGTAGGGAGATTTTTTGTTTATGAAACTCATCAAAATTGGTTTACTATTGCGGGTTATAACTTTAAATTATAAAAATCTTTCATTTATAAAAATGTTTTATTATTTTAAATGTTGTCATTTTTTTAATAACTTTTACCTCAGATTTCATAGCTGGAATACATTTAAAAAAATCTATACAAGAAAAATGTAAATATGTCATTTTTGG
Source organism: Triatoma infestans (assembly GCA_011037195.1). Lineage (NCBI taxonomy): Eukaryota > Metazoa > Arthropoda > Insecta > Hemiptera > Reduviidae > Triatoma > Triatoma infestans. Next base: position 194,615 of record JAAEAF010000605.1, read on the forward strand.
TTGTTAACTGAATAACTAAAACAAATGTAAAAATTATATTTTGTATATCATTTTACAAAACCCCAAATTTTGCAAACTTAAACTATTGTGAACTTAAACTCAAAAGAGAAAAGTATAAATAAGTTGTCAGAAGATTTTCTTTGTTGGTCCGTTAGTTGTAATATGAAAACATGAATTAGTTGGCTTCTCGACCGATTCAAGGTAAAAAAACAAAAAACCAAAAAATAAATTTTTTAATTGTTTAAAAATACATTAAATTATACATTGTAATTGTTTTATACATTAAAAAACAATTACAAAATTTATTTTTTTGTTTTTTACCTTGAATTGGTCGAGAAGCCAACTAATTCTTGTTTTCATATAAATAAGTTGACAAAATTATAGGAGTCTTATTACATAATTTAAAAGCGTCTACTTATTTGTGTTTAGATTCTTCCAGTTTTGTTTTACTCCATAAGTAAGTCAATTAAAATTTTTGAATAATATCTATTTATTGGAATTTTCAATTAAAGCACTAATATTTGGGTTTATTATTATTATCATACCGGGTGCCTGATGGGTGGGACCTAAGCCTATATGGCTTTTATCCTTCCTGATATTTGGGTTTACATTTAAATTAAATTATTTATTTACTTTTATTCATAACTACAGATTTTTATTGAATGCATACATACATAAAAATGATATCATTACTACTGATTGTATAATTTCATTAAGATATATTTTTATTTTTGTTATTTCTTAGGGATAGTTTAAATTTTCAAATCATATAATTACTTGCAAATTTGGCTCATTTTTGTTTTTATCATGTTTTTTCACTTCTTGACGATACATCGATAATTACTTCTTGACGATAATTCGGACTTAAATCAGAATAAAAACTGATGTTTATATAAAGATTTTTGTTTATTTTTATTTAAGAAATACGGTACTTTGGCCAAAAAAAAAAAAATTACATTCAAAATTCAGCCGAACCTAAATCTGAGGTCTAATAATAAGTTTATTTTATTCTCTATTACTGAATTGTAATTTAACTAATGAATTTGCAATTAACATTAATGGAGATACTCATGTATTATAAATATATAAATATTATATATATTATATATTTTTTTAAATATTTAATACATATTTTATATTTATTTATTTTATATTATTTCATAATTATATTTGTTTTATATATATTATGTCATATTTTTATATTATAATGTATTATGTAATATATTATTAAATATTATATTTACAGGGGTCGCAACAAGAATTGCGAGACCAATTAACTTGATGGATAAAAAATTTCAAATAATTGTAATTTTGTCTGATATTTTTAAAGATATCATCAAAAAATTGTATAAATACTTCGAAATGGCATTCATGTTCTTATTTCAAATGTATCATACTTTCTTTTTTTTTTTTTTTTAATTTGAAATCTGGATTTATATTCGTGAATAATATCAAATTGGATTAATATAATGAAAGCTTTACTCGTAATGGTTTCATGAATCTTTCTTTTTCTCTTTCTACACATTTTTATTTACTACTTTTTTTATAATCAAACTTATTATCCATAAATGAAATATAGTGATAAATTTAAAAAATAAATAAAAGCTTGATCATAAAAAATTAATAGTTCATTTTCACATTTTATAAAAGTATTCTTTAATTAGTTTTAATTTCTTTCTTCATTTTTTATATATTTTTCATTGCTTCTGAAACTTATTTTGGAATAAATTGATTTTTTTCCTATGCTTAATGATATACGATATTTGTGCTTTTGAATTAATTTATCTTGTATTTTGAATCTTGTATTTTTTCTAATCAGTTTTGTCATTTATCTAAAATACATATGTTACAAAATATTTATAAAGGAAATTTACTGGAAAGTGACTCCATTAATCGTGAACGTAAGAGTTTTGCAATTGATAATTTCAATTATACAATAACAGCAAAGAATTTTGAAGGCCTGCCCAGACTCTTCAATCCAGCTTTCATTGCTGCAGCTAGTGGAATTGAATAAGTTTTAAGCACTCGATTGTGTACTGATGGGCGTCAATTTACTTTAATAAAAAAGTAATTTTATTGTTTCATTATCTTTAATTTTTCTCATGAAACCAAAATAAATATATTCATTCAATAATCTTATCATATAATTTGTTTTTTTTTTTTTTTTCATGAAAAAACTAGTTTTCAAATTTGTAATTAAACAAAAAATACTATGTTCCACTTGAAATATGAAATATCATAACGTACGGTATATTAAATAAAAATAAAAAATTAATGACATATTTGAAAACTTCAGACAAAATTAAAGGAAGCTGAAATCAGGTTAATGCATTCCAGTTGTGACTATATACATATATAAATATATAAAGGTTGCGATATAAATGTAATCTTCACGTTGTATATAATCATTGTAAATTTGTTTTATATGTAAATATTTTTGGCGAGATATAATGATTAATTCTTGTAATTGATTGAAAGTTTTTGAAAAGGGGTTGTGATAAATATGATTTTGTTGAGAACTCGAGAAAGTTGTTTATTTGCAATGTATGAATAGAGTATGACTTATGAGAGAGTTTTATTTGGGTAAATATTAACAAATAATTTCTTAGTTTCATAAAAACAACATCTAGTACTTTTTCATTGGATCATAAAAATTATGAGAATGAATTAAATTTGAAGCAAAATCTGGGCGGCTCTAAACAAGCCAATTGACATTCTGTGGCAAATATAGATCAGTGAAATATGCCTATGGCAAGATATTTAAGCATCCAAGTACAGAAAACTGGCATACAACAATTAAATAAAAACAATATAACCATTTAAGTATTTTCTATAAGAGGTAAATAAATGTAAAGTGAAATTTTATGTTTATAACTAAGGACTGATAGGTTTGACGAATTTCAAATTTGACTAAAAAATATATAAATTCAACATTATTGTTAGAAATACAACTCACTGAATAGCTATTTTGTTGCTAACAATTAAAACTTGAACTAATTTAATGATATTTTATTATTTAACCTTAGATCCATAATTAATTTATTTTGAAATAGAACACTGAAGGATGGGGCTTAAATAGAAATATTTATATATATTTTGATAAATTAATATAATGTGAAAGTTATTTTCGAGTAAAACGATTCTCCCTAGAATGGAGCAGCGGCAGCTTGATGTAAAAGCACTTCGTGTAGAGGAAGTTTAAACATTAAACATTACTTCCATTTCTTTATTAAAAAGCTCACCTGCCTGCTACGTTTTTTCCTTTTTAAGGAGGATGATTAGTAGATAGTGTGTTACAAAATTTTCTACATAACATAATCCTTGCCCATTTTTCATCCTAGCAAAACTCAAAATACTCTATTTTTTCCTCAGAAAGTGACATTTCAATAAATCCAATAAATTGTGAAGGAATTCGGCATTATTTTTGGAACAAGCGTTAAATTCTAATGAAATGATGTTCTTCTCATATTTATCAAAGTTGAATAAAAATGTCTAAACAGTCAAATCAAAAATTTGAAATGGGAAATCTCCAATTTCTGTTTTTACTACCAATTTATTTACTTCTTCAAATTGTACATTTCATGAAGTCTTTTTCTTTAATAGGCTTTAAAATGCCATTTTGGGGGGAGAGGCAATGCACTGCGACCTTCAATTGTGCTATGCCCCTTGGTGCCACGGGCTGCCCACGGTACCTAATCAGATGTCCCAGGCGGTCACCGTCTACAAGACCTCCATCAGGTTAAGATCCCTAAGGAATCCTAATAACCTGACGGGCTCTAGGGAGGGTATATTCCCCTCCTCCCACTCCTTGGTAACTATTCAAGTTCTAAATCTTCTCTGGGTGGCAGCCTCGCAGTCCGTTAGGAGATATAATGGTGTTTCTTCCATCTCCCCACAGAATCTGCATGTGCAGTCACTCTACAAACCTAGCATCGTCAGATGTCCTCTGAGTCGACAGTGGCCTAAGAGGAAACCCTTCAGAACGGGGAGTTTGTTCTTATTAAGGCCGATGCAGGCCTCCGATCTCCGTTGGATATAATTTCCCAGGCACATCTTGGCCTGCCGCAGTCCGGGGAGGGAATTCCAGAGTTGAGACCTCTTTACCTCCTCCTACTTCCTAGATGTCTAGATTGTTGTAGGGGATTATTGGACTGCGACTTGAAAGATCTATTGTGGCCCCGGAGCCTTCAGTGCAATACCGGCCTCCAAGTAGTGTTCTCTAGCTACAGACAACACTGCCCACACCGACAGTTAGTGGTAGAGACTCCTAGGAAGAGAAAATCTAAGGACAGAATGCTGGATTCGAACCCTGGACCCCCGCGTTGCTAGTCCAGCGCGCTACCAATGAGTTAATCCCTTTCTTCTCCCTTAGCTTAGGCCAATTAACTGGGACGGAGACCCTAGTTTGTGTACTATGTTTGTCCTTTTCTGTGATGTAATTTAAGTGTATTATATTATACTGCTCTGATGAAATGCTTGGAGTACAGAGCTGTGGTAACCCGTGAGGTCGCTAGTCCCCAAGTAACTGCATGCAACAGATACCCCTTGCGGACATCCTCTTTCCTAAGTTCTTCCAAGAGAAACTGATCACGAACCCCACAAAGAGGTTCAGGCCCTAGAAGCGGGGATGCAGCACCTATCTTTGCCAGAGCGTCGCCAACTCATTCCCTTCAATGCCAACATGCCCTGGCACCCAACAGAGGGTATCTTTATTCCTCCTGCCTAGGTCATTAAGTTTACCTAGACATCCTCAAACCATTTTAGAGCTGATAACAAAAGAAACTCCTACCATATTCTGTCGCCTTAGCGCACTGGACTCCGTCGCCGAGGTCCCGGATTCAAATCCAGCAGTGCTGCCCTTAGATGTTCTCTTCCTAGGAGCCTCCACATCTCACGCGGGGTGATCAGCAATGCACTGACAAAGCTCCGGGGGATACATTAGATCTTTCAGGTAAGAGTGCCATATCCCCTATAACAATCTATCTCTTAAATGTCGCTTTTCTTATTAGAAAGAGCTTTTCTTAGTATATTTAAAAAAGTGATTGTGTGAAATGGCGAATTGGAACAGCTCAGATGAAGCATTTCATGAAGAGTTTCATTGTTTCCATTTCCATTTCTTAATTAAAAAATCTGGTGTGAAACGCTCACACGACTTTCTCTTAGTGCGGAGTGGCAAATTTTCTTCATACTTACAATTCTTATTAGTGTTTAAAGCCGTCGGCATTTTTATGGAGAAAATCACACAAAAAAAAAACTGATTTTTTTTTTTAATGACTGCTTTTACATTATTTTTACCAATCGCAAAAATTAATTTTCCTAATATATTTTTGAAATAAAAGTGATGGGCAGCTATTAAGTGTGTAATGCAAATTCGAAGAAAATCGTAAGTGGAGACCGCAGAACCTGTATTTCGATAAAAATAAATCAAATCGAAAATCTGAAACTATCACAATATTTTCTCTTAAAGCCTTCGCTTTAAAAATTAAATTGTGTTTTATGTTTATTTCCAGAATTTCTGCAAAAAATTAAAAAAGTGGCGGTACCTTGTTTTTAGATATTTCTATATTTACATTTATTTCAATTTTTTCATGACTATTGAATAAAACTTGTACTTCAAAAGAGGCTATAATTTTTAGCACAGGGCTATAAATAATTTTTAGCACCTAATTCATCTTAAATCCGGTCCTGCATAAAGCAGTGAGCGAAAACAAAAATAATATAGGGAAGGGATTAGCTCAGTGGTAGCGCGCTGGACTAGCAACGCGGAGATCACGGGTTCGAATCCAGTCGTGCTGCCCTTAGATTTTCTCTTCCTAGGAGCCCCTACAGCCCACTGTCCGGTGATGGACAGTGTTGTCTATAACGGGAGAACACTGTCCGGAGGCCGGCAGTGCACTGAGAAGGCTCCGGGTGCAAATGCCCACAGATGTTGAGACGCCTTAAATAAAATAAAATAAAAAAATAAAAATAATTTCGCTGGGGCATTCACACTACTTTTTCTCACACTCATTTTACATGATTATAAATATCAATTTTGTTTTTTCTTCTTCATTCTTTTGAGGGAGCAAAGTGTCTTTCTAGCTCTCCTAGAATCGACTAAAATCTATTTTCGTGGGAAAGTTAAAAAAAAAAATGATAGATATATAAATATATAGTAAGTTCCAAGGCCTGCTCCAAATGAATAAAAAGCGTTTCAAATATTCTGATTTGCCATAGTTTACAGCAACCACACAGCATTTTAGATAAATATTTTCTTTCACATTACAGCCAGCAAAGCAGATGAAAATTTGTCTTTTAAGTATTCCTCAAAGTCCGGTCGAAAACGGTTTTTAGACAATTAATTATTTTATTCATCGTAGAGGTATGAAGAGCAACATTCTTAAATCTAAATCACAAAGAAAATGAACCCATCAATGATATTAAAACCTACATCCCCCCCCTCGAGCATTGCTAATCCAAGTAGAGCTTAATAAATCGTAAACCGAGAAATTACAACTTATTGCAAACTTCACACGGGAGAGAGAAAGCAAATTATGCAAGTTTCGAGATCCAAACAAACAGAGTATTAAAAAGAGCACAAAATCTTTACCATGCAAGCAATGTTCCTGATATGCGGATTGTGTTCATAAAAATACTACAAATTATCAAATCGCAAACTACCACAGTGTGTTCTTGATGTGGAGGCAGTCAAATAAATAAAAAGGCAAGAATGTCCGACAAAAGTTTTTACATGTAGAAAACGTGGTAACAAAAAGACATGCAACTAATGCTGTCTAGACAATAGGCAGACAACATTGCACAGATAGCAGATAATGAAGGGGACTCAAAGAGACTGCTAAAGGAGAGTGAATAACTCTTCATGGGAAGTTGGAGAGAGGCGCATGAGTTGAACGGCTACCTTAGTAGCTCGGGAAAAGCCGAATAAAGAAAATAATTTTCGAAAACGGTTCCAACGATTTTCTTTAATAATATATTTATCGTTGATGCTAGAAATTAATTATTAGGTTATTCTATTTATATTTTTAAAAGATGTTTTTAATATTTTGACCTTCTCGTAGTTATAGACAGGTAGCGAGAGCATTGTCTTTTAGCTTTGCACGCTGCTTGTTCGTGATAAGTTTTCGGATGAATACGTTAGTCGTGTGAGGACATTGTGTTTTGTAGTGTTATGTGGACTGCCAGATTGAGTTTTATAAAGACACGGTGAAGTATTTACTGCATTATCTAACACTTCATTCGTCTTATGTGAAGTGCGTAATTTAAATTTGTCTTTTAGTTGCAATTGGAATTGTTTCCAATCTATTAGACTGGGTATAAGAGATGGCATAGATATGTTAGGAAAGGTAATAGTATCGAGTGTAATAGAAGGGGACTGTGGTCTAAGGAGAGTTCGGTCAGCGTTGAAATTTCGAAATAATTGGATATTTGGGAATATATAAAGATATCGAGGAAATCAGGGAGCTTAGGTAAGGAGTTTAGGAGTTGAGTAGGAAGCGGGTGCTGATGAGAATATGACCTCGCGATCTCCGAATAAGGGAATCCTCTAACGGCCGGTTGATCGAAGCGGTGCTGCTGCTGCTGTTGTTGCTGCGGTCTTAGTTGTTGTGCAATTGGCTGCTGAAGTGCAGGAAAATCCCTTTGCGAGTTATTTGTGAGGGCTGGATGCGCCTTTTGAGGATACTACTTGTCCTCTGGCAATTTCTCTTTCCTGTCGAATTCTTTGGAGCCCTTTATGAACATCACTAAATATAGAAGAGTGCGGTCCAGAATAAAGAGCCAATGTGAGAAGTGTATCTGATGGTGCACTGGTCCCAGAGATGAGGCCCTGCGCACTTGACACATCTTGGGGCAGTATGCCCGCATTGTGGCACCTCCTACACAGACCAATTTCTATCATTTTATAAGGTTCCTCCATCTTTACTACTGTATTTAGTAGCCTCGTGACATTGAATATATTTTTACTGGTGGGGTCTGGCTCTTAGTCGACGTAAAAGAGAGGAAGGGGGGTTTATTCAATGGGGTGACGTATGTCCAGGATATTTCTCACGTTGAATCCTACTTCTTCTTTAATTTCTTATGGAGAACCACTGTGAAAGCTTTATCTTTTTTTCATTTTCTGGTAAGTGTGGTATTCAATGTTTTTATTGTTAAGTTGTGCCCTGAACGCGTTTATTGTATTTGTGATTACCAGTAAGTTACTTAAACGTTACTTGCACGAATAATTATCTGCATCAATTAAATTTGTGACGTCATTATTCTGACCTAAATAATTATTAATTTTATAAACATATATAGCTGGAGGCTTATGATCGCTAGTGGACTGATCGCTTACCTTACCTCAGGCTAACTTATTATGAGTAGCGAACTGTTATAACAGCAAGAAGTAACTAAACACAATTTCGTTATTTTGGTTACCAGCTACTTCACATCCCAGTCCATTAGTACAGCACCTATCTTCCAGAACCATTCTAGACAATCCTCCTTCCTAGACGTCTTAAAAGAGCTCTCCTCTCTGATTAAGATAATGTTGTTGGAGTATTATCACTGGGTAAGTTCTCACGCTCGATTATTTTCTGATATTTACAGTGATCATTGTTACTTATAGCGCTTTTCCGCTGATGGTAGCAAATAATTTTTTCTTTTTTCCACGTTAGTTTTCAGATTATTCATTTGATTTGATTTCAAAAAAATAAATCTAGTGTAAAACACAAAAACGACTTTTCTTACTCCAATTAATACAATTTAATTAAAAAGGTGTTCTTTTAAAATGCAATGTTTACAAACGTTTAGAATTAGATGGGCTGGCAATAAAGAGAGAGATAGTAGGAGCCTGAGTACACAGTGGTTACCTGAGTAAACATTGTGGCGGCTCTCGTCTCAACTCCTTATAGCAACAGTTTGAATTTAAATCTGATCTCTAACTGAGAGCTTCCCAGAACTCCTGTAATATTTTTATTTTTGGAAAAATGTTTGAAATAAAAGCGGTACGTATTTATGTGTGCAGACATCATTTTAAGTTTAAAGAAAATCGTTGCAGCCGTTTATAAACGGTTACTGAATAGAGCAAGAGAAAGTCAAATGAGTTGTTATGGTTGGGTCCGCAGAGCTGGAAAGCATCAGAGTTATTTTCCCTCGATAGCCTGCTTCTTTTTGTCATCATCGACCGGTTTCGGGGGCGTTCGCCCATCATCAGGATGTTTTTGTCAAAACAGTGTGATAAACATAGACTTGCACTGATCACGGAAAATATCTCTGATGAAAGTCTAATGAGTTTCACACCAATTTTTTGTTTTAAACTGTTACTTCCCTTTCATTTCCTCAATCTAAACTGTCAACCCATTATGACTTCCTTTTTTTTTTAACATACTAACTGCGATAAAATTCTATCTAATAAGAAGGACAATAGAAAGTGGCAGTTGTTAGACGATGGAGTCTGTAATATGAATAATGTCTAAGATCGTATCCTACATAACAGCTTCTTTTGCTAATTTTGACCGTTCCGTATTTTTTCCACAGTGAAAGTGTGGTTCATCAACCTCTGAAGAGATGGGGCTTCCAATTTTAAAGTTTCCATTACATACTACAACTACTGCTCGTGTCAGAGCTCCAGTATGTTTCTGAAAAATGAAGTATTTTACTAAAAAAAAAAAAAAAATCAGGACAAGGAAAATTCGAAATTCGACAGGTCTTTCATGCATTACTTAAATATAAATTTCCATAATATATAAATAAGATAATGATATTATATTGTGGTATCTAGGCAATCACCTGGGTAGGAAAAACAAATAAATTAAATTAAAATAAATTAATCTATGATAAATAATTTTTTATTTTATTCAGTATTTACTCTGAACTCATTCTAGTAATTTTGTATTGTGTAAAATAATACTTTGAGAAAAAAAAAACAAGTTTCTAGCTGTCAAATCGGATTTATTCTTAAGTAGTTTATCTATAAAGTAGTTGATAAACAACCGGCGTCAGAAATGGCGACCGATGAGGAAAACATTCTTGATGAATAACCGAGCAATCCACAGCTCGCGGAACAAAACCACTGATTATGGAATCAGGTGAATCAGCTCCAAGAAGCAATGGGAAATCTCTGTCTGAGCTGGTAAATGGAATAATGATACGGCCTACAGAAGAAGCGGAAACAGCTTGCAGGTAAGCTTAGATTAAGGGATGATGACGAGGTCGCGACTAGGCCTCAAGGAAGCGACAAAATGGTTAATGGTCCTTTAAGAATAACAGATATGAATAATAATAAAAAATAAGCTTAAATTTATCGTTTAATAGGTTATACATTGGATTTGATTGATTAACATGAAATTTAGGATGATTAGGTGGATAGGAGTTGGGAAAAGTAACGACATTTGAAGTTGTAGAGATGGGAGAATGTTGGATGTGAATTGGAATGGAGTTCCAGAGGTTGGTAGCACGGATTTGGAAGGATCTGGAGAAAGCGGAGGTATGGTGGGAAGGGATGTAACGGTCGGAAGGGCGGGACCTATTGTTCCGGGAATGTACAGCAGATCTGGAGGAAACTAGTTGGGAATATGGAAGGGTCGTTGGGTTTGGATACTTTGGTATAGGAAGGTAGCGAGAAAATATTGGCAACGGTAACAAGGGTAGAGCCACTTCAACTCGGAGTAGCAACGTGAAATATGTCATCTCTGAAGATCCCGAAAATAAAACGTAGACAGTACTTCATGAGGGTTTGTGATTAACTTCGAGTTCCCCAGAGAGGCCACATACCATATACCGAAAGCCAAAGTCGAAGTGGGGAAAAATAAGAAAGGATCCTAGGGGTTTTTAAGGGAAGATGTTGGCGGGAATGATAGAGCTGTTTGAGGGTAAAAATGTAAATTTGGTAGAACGGGAAATTTGGAAAACATGTTTTTCCAAAAGAGGATCGAAGATGATTCCAAGATTCTTGACAGAGGAACAGAATTGGATTGCGGCATTGTTTAAGGAAAAGATAGGAGGGGATTGTGTAGAATTAAGGGAATCGATTACATAGCCTTTGTCTTTACTGAATTCAGGGATAGTTTATTAACTCACGGCCCAAGTTCTGATCCTATTCAAGTCCTCTTGCTGTTTCAGAGCCAAGCGATCAAAGAAGCTCCTCTGCTACTAGCCACACATGAGTCTAATACTAGCCACTCACAGGCATTAATCCACGCAACTCGCCAAATTAGAGCCCTGGAGGAAGATTGGATGGGTGCCCCTGGAGGGTGCCACATAGCATACCTCGGAGAAGACGGAGACAGCTCGGTACGAGGCTGGCTGCTACTGGAACCGATATCCTACCTGCTGGCGCTGCGGCCGACGAGGATACGTGAGGTGAGATTGCACCTCCCGCAATCCAGAGGCGATGCCAGACAAGCTGGGAAACAGGCAAGAGCGAGCCAATGCCAGTGGAGAACCACTGGCCCTACACTATCCCCATGCCGCCCTAGTCGCACGGGTAGATCGAGAACAAGGAAGTCTCGCGGGGTGAGACTGTATAGCCAGCGGAGCAGCTTGTTCCCAGCGGGCGAAAGTATCCGAGGTGAGGCCAGATATCGTTACCGACCTACCCCTGAAACCTGCAGAAAGCACGGTGCATGTACAGATATCCATGGAGGTACGCCTCCCAGTATAAGAAGTGGTGGCGGCAAATATGAAACTTGGTAATGTGTACCTAAAGGCTAGATTGCTGCTAGCCGACAACAAGAACGAATGCATTGTGGGTCTGGATGTGATGCAGAAGTACATGTATGATGAAGTACTGAAACTCCTGCTCAAAATGGAAGACCAAAGAGTGATTCTGGTAAAAAAGATGGATGGCATGTTAAGGTTCTCTGTGGACTTCCGAAATCTGAACACCATCACCAAGAAGGACTGTTTCTTGTTGCCTAGAATCGATTATATTCATCCCCTTGATCCCGAAATAAGAATGATTCCACAATAAGATAAGAGAGAAGCCAAGGTATCTTTCGTATATGTAATAAAATTATGCCACTAATAACAAAGCAGGCTAACAAATCAGCCTCGCATTTAAATCTCAAATCTAATACAATAATTAAATTTATACTTCATACATGCAGACAAAATTCCTATCCTAATTGAGCTCAGTACTCGATATTTCTGAGAGTACCCTCTAAAAACTCGATAACTACCCAATCTAAGCCATTCATGCCACAGTCATACAATAAATTACAACATACGACACGCACGCTCCGCCTACCCTAAAATCTCCTCACATGTACGATGTCTTAGAGCCTCTTCTGCAAACTTTTACACTGTGATTCTCCAACAACAGGCTAATGTATCCATTATCAATACGAATATGATAACTTTTTGCACACCATAATTTTTCCCGGAGATACTCATAACGAATGCATTCTAAAATAATATGTTCTGCGGTCTCCGTTTCACCAAAAAAGTCAGCAACCATCACTAGACCATTTCATACCCCTTTCTCTTACTATATGCCTCGTGTACCTTGATGACGTTATTGTGATGAGACGGTCAGCTGCGTATCACCTGGCGAATCTAAGGAAAGTCTTGCAGAGATTAAGAGAAGCCAAGTTGAAGCTCAACTCCAAGAAGTGTTACCTCCTGCAGCGGGAGACAAGATACTTGGTCCACATCATCTCTGAAGCAGGCGTCTCTATCACCCCGAAAAAGGTCCCAGGTGGTGCCAACCTCCCGGAACCCAAAAGAGGTGCGGCAGTTCCTAGAGTTGTGTACCTACTATAGGAGGTTTGCCGAGAAGTCTTGGCCCCTCAAGATGTTGACGGAGGCAAACAACTTGTTCAGAGGAGAGGAGAAAGAGGAGCAAACGTTCGATGAACTGAAAACGGTGCTCCCGGCACTCCCGAGCTGCAGTATCCATTCCTCTTGGACAAAGACGCCAGCGCAGATGGGTTATCCCGGCAACCGTGTGTGGGCGCCTGTAAGCATTGCGTAAAGGTGGAAGCCCTGGAGGACGAGTGCATCATGTAGTTGAGTAGACCAGCTTGGTTTTGCTCAAGGGACCCGGAACAGCTGAGATAAGCACAGCTAGGTGACAAAGATCCTGGGGAGTGGCCAGGACTGCTCCAAGTGTGCACCCATTCTAAACCGCAGTGCTATCTACAAGGCATACTGGCCTAGTGGGACTAGCTAATTGTAAAGGATGCCATCTTGCGGCGGGCCTGGGAGTCCATTGACAGATTGTGACTGCGGACAATTTACCCCAACATCTAGCTGTGGAAGCCCTAGCGGATATCACGACGGAGCCTCGGGGCCCAGCAAGATTCTACGGAAGATGATGAGTTTTACTGAGACTGTGGTGCAATATTGAATATTAAATTGTGGTGCAAGAAATTCAGACAAGGTCTGCTTTGCCGCTAGCGGTCAGAAAACATCGCCCAAGTGGAAATGCAGCAATACAATGCGGGTGCCCCTTCAAGCGTATTGATATGGATGTCGTCGTCCCATTTAAGAGGAGCTGAATACTTCACAAAATGGCCTGAAGTAAACCCACTTCGGGCCCAAGAGGTAGCCACTATCGCGCAGGCATTAGTTACAAACCTGTTCATTAGATTCGGCATCCCACTGGAAGTACTTACGGACCAGGAGCCAAGAAGAACTTCTCCAGTCACCATACTAGGGAACCGGAATACCAGGTCGATCCCGTTGCACCCCTTCTCTTCGGGCGAGAGATACGCCTCCCAGTAGATCTTATCTTCGGCTTGCCACCGGCGACACAGGAAACACGCCCAGTATGCCGCAGTCTATGGGCTAGGTTGAAGAAAGTACATCAGCAGGCGCGGCAGCAAAGTTCGATAGCAAGAGACCGATTGAAAATCAGATTCGACGGGCGAACACCAGTGGCTTCAGCCGTGAGACAGGTCTGGTTGCATAACCCGCAGCGAAGAGTGGGATATTCGCCCAAGCTACAGTCGCCATGGATGTGGCGTGTGATATTGTCAGTGCCGAGCGTGAACCAAGCAGTGCCGACTACTAGGTATGTGGAAAGGCTGTTTAGATGTCGAATAACTACAACCACTTGGACTGAATATGAGATAAATGGGGAAGTGTAGTATCTAGGCAATCACCTGGGTAGAAAAAATAAATTAATTAAAATATCATATGGTTACTAATTTAGGATTTTATTTAGTATTTACTCTAAACTCATATACAACTGTATAAAAATAGTGCTTTGAGAAATAAAAAGTTTCTAGCTGTCAAATCAAATTTATTCTTGTTAGAATAAAGAAGTTTATAACAATATTATTAATAATAAATCTTAATTAATAGTAGAATTGCACTTGACACATATTCATCAAAAATAAATACTTCTTCATAACCAATAACAAAAGCATTGCTCAAACTGGAGCAAAGCAAAATTCAACTAATGGTAGAAGACTAATTGATTATTCGAGGATTGATGCATTTTGGCCACATCAAAGCTCTTTTACTCCAGAACTCTCTCACTTCGTCAATAAAGTGCCCAGTAATTTTTGACAACTCGTATTGACATATAAGTGGAATTATGGGGGAATAGGAAGAATGTACGTGAGGAATTATGTTCAACACTTCTAACCCACTATCAAAGTTCAAAAGAGAGCACTTTAACAGGAAGAAGATTGGGCGTGATGTTGATGGTTGTTTCAAAATGTTCACGTGAGAAATTTGTAGGTTCTCGAAGAGGATGAACAAGGAATCGGGAAAGCAATAGTCGAGATGCTAGACCACATCACGTTGGGATGAAATAGATTTATCTTGACTCAAAAACATTCCCGCCAAACTTGAAAAATTGTTTTACACTTTTCAAAAATTTGTTGAGTACAAGACCCATATTGTATAAACTTTACTGTATAAGTACTTTGCCTTCACTTCTACCTCAGCATTCCTCTACCATAATTTTTATGGTAAATGACTATAATGGGGTTTGCGAGAGTATAACCCACTAGCGGGTAGAATTGTCCGATATATGCAAGCCATTTTAGTTCAAGTCAAAAGAACAACCGCTGCACAATTGCAGGTGCTTTTTTTCACTCGGCCATAGTTCAATTGTAATAATTTCTTCCCTTCATCGATTGATCTTTCAATTTAATGCGATTTGCCCAGAAGTGACATTCAAAAATACCAAAAATTTGGTCAAAGAAGCATACAAATTTTTCATTTTTTTTTTTTTAAATAGCTAGTGTAATTTCTTTACAGCTTTTGTGGATTATTATTTTTAAAAAGATCCTGCTGGATTAAAGACAATTAATCTTCTAATTTTTAAGAAGCCTAGGCATTATGGATCCAAAACATTTTGATTGAACATATTTATCATTGAATGTATACCTGAATATTTTTTTGTTTTTACCCGAATATTGAACAGATACTACGAAGAAATCGGCCTACCTTGAAGTAGTTTTAAAATTGAAAACAATGTTAATTTTTGAGACCTTCTTTCACCTTTGTAAAAAAGTGCAATGTTGGGCTCCGGGAATATAGCATAATTCCTTCCATCAAGTAATGAAAAAAGAATCTTCTAGTTTCTAGTGTAAGACGCAATACTATTAAAGTAAGGTAACGAAAAGCTTATTTTCAGGTCTCCAGGTTGCCACATCCAGCGACTTTTCGTTTTTGGGACGTGATAAACAGTGAGAGAAAGTAAAAAAAGCAGCGAGCGACAAAAATCATGTGCAGTAAGAATGGGAAGATTTTTTCCTACATTAAAACAAGTCGATAAATAATTATACACCGATAGCCGGTATAATTCTCAACAACTTTATTAATCAAATCTATTAAAATAAAGTTTTATCGAATTTATTACTGGTTTCAAAGTGATAGTGTAAAACTCCAATTTGATGCTGGTAATTTAAACCACTGCTTCCTGTTTCAACAAATAGTATAATCAGTTTTGGAAAGATTTAAATCCAATCCAATTATTCCAGATGAAAGTAGATTAAGTCTATCCGCTTTCCAATGTTGCATTCTGATAAGAGCTTTTCCATGTTAACATTTAAGCATTATTTATCACAAGTTAGAATAGTTAACAAATTTAAGGTTTGACATTCTATGGCAGAGCAACATCAGTTCCTAAAAAAATATTCTTTGCTTTATATTTCTATTAATGAAGTTTTTCCATTTGGATAATTGAATCGTTAATTTAAGTGATCTCATAGTGAAGTTATAATAAATCATCAATTGTTAACTTGTATTGATTCCGGAAATATTAATAATTTTACATTAAATTTTAAAAATTCAAATAATGTGCACTGTGAAAAATATTACATTTTTGTTTTCTAAGGATTGAGTATTCCAATAATTTGTTTTTGAAAATATGCGATTACGTCAAAATTTCACTAGACTGAACAATTAATATTTTTGCGAATAATTTGAGAAAGCAGAATTAATGATGAATTAATTACATAAACATCTATTGCTTTCATCAATGATTCCCATTTTTTTTTTTTTTTTATTCCTTAAAAAAAAGTATTTCAATAAATTTTCTTAATCCCTTGAAACTTTCAAATATTTTTCAAATAGGAAAGATGAAAATCGATTGAAGCGGCGGTGTATCCAGGGCTAAGAGGTCAGACGTTTTCAGTGTGGCTAGTAGAGCTGTAAATGCAAAGGGTTGTATCAGTTGAGTCTGCGACTGGAGCCCAAGCGAAGACTTATCTGCACATTAAAAGTCAGTAAGTTGTCCGCAAATTAAATGTTTATTTACATTAATTTATTTTCTATTTTATTATTTTTCAGAATAATTAAATACTATAAACTTTATTTATTTTTTGGGTTTTCAAACATAATTTAAATTAAGATATTGAATTATAACAAATACACAAATTTATTCTCACATTTTATGCACAGTTTTAATGATTTTGGGATGTAGATGATATATATATATAATCTGATTTTAAAGTAAGCGTGTGCAGCAAAAAGTCATTGTATTACAAGATGCTAAATTTAAGAATAATATTTATTCGAAAATTAATGGCTTTTAACAAAAGTGATGTAACAATAATAAAAATTTACATCTTTAGTTTTAATGTTTACAATATTATCGTCAACATTTACAAACATAATTTCAGGGAATAAAATTCAAGGAAGGATACACAATTGTAAAATATACATTAAGAGGTAGTATATACATACATATAATTTTATTTTATTTTTATTTTTTATAAACAAAACAAACAAAAAAATCAGGAGTATTTCTGAGAATTATTTCTAACATCACTAATGAGACTTAATGAGTTATACATTTTCAGAATAATTATAAATTGAATTACTTTCTGTATTCATAAAATATAGTAATACTAAATATAAAAAATATTATTAATAAGCATCCGTTTTTAAATGTTGAATTAAAATAAAAATTACATTTCACAAAATTCAAAACATGCATTTTTTATATTAAATTGAAAGAGAGGTAATTGATTTCAATTAAAACAATAAATTATTGAAGGAGGAAATAAATAAATCTTTATTTTGTATATAAGTGATGGTGCATATTTGTTCTTCTTAAACTTCTACTTATTTTCATTTATATTTATTGCATTTTTCAAAATGAAATGTACTGATAAGTATCCTAAACAAAATTTTCTTTCCAATGGTAAAGTGGAATAATATCTTTAGAGAGATAATATATATAAGAAAATAAGTTTTGTTTTTATTTTTACAAAATCTAATGTAGGTGTATCTCAATTTGTTTATTTTTCATAACAATTTTCCATATAAAGCTGATTTGATAAATCAAAGGGTATCTTAAAATCAATAAATAAAATTGTGCACCATGTTATATTATATATAAGAAGCAAACATTGGTATTTCCTTAAATTGGAAACAAAACCTAAAATGTCTATGGGGAGAATTCGAATTAAGAATTCGTTGTAAAAAAATTTTTATTATTTTTAAAATCTACATTGAGAACTCTCATTTTTTATCCTTAAAACACATCAATAAGAATTACATATAAATGCAAGGTGATAATAGTTTAAAGCCCAATAAATTAGATATTTAAAAAAACCGTTAAAATTTCTGCAGCAAAATTTACTAAAATTACACATAATAATAAATGTGTTTTAAAATTTTAAGTTCATTTTCAGGAATTGTAATTTTATAAACGTAACTATTCTAAATGAAAGAACGGTTAATTTACAAGAAAATAATATTAAAATAAAACAAAATTTAAAGCAGCCGTCAGAATATAATACCTCACCTCACCTCAGTCAGCAATTTTAACTATTTTCCTAGAGGAATGCCTGGCATAACATACCAATCAAACTTCTTGAAAGCTCGTTAAAATTCCATATCGATGCCATTGTATTATGTATTCTTACTTTTACAAAGACATATTTAATAATGGCCTATAAATTCTCTATTCCCCCTATTTCACTTATATTTTAATAAGCTAAGTTTTTCTAAATGGAATTTTTTTTTTGTTGTAAAATATTAGAAAACGTAATAAAATAAATTTATGAATAAAACTATCTGATAATAATTTGTTCTCAATAATAAATAATTCTTTCATTTAAAGAACAAATTTTGGATATCATTAAAACAAAGAATATTGATTTTTAAATTCCAAAAATTTTTTATTTCGAGTGTAAAACTTATAAAAACAAAAACAAAATAATGCACATACTAACAAAATTTTAAAAATTTTATGAGGGAAGGAAATAGTCTTAGATTTTTTCTTCCTAGGAACCTCTACAGCTCACTGTCCGGTGATGGAGAGTGTTGTCTGTAACGAGAGACCGGCAAGTGCACTGAGAAGGCTCCGGGTGCCAAGACCATAGATGTTGACGGGCCTTAAATTAAAAAAAAACTTTTTATGGCATTAAAAAAACGTTCTATAACAAAGACTGAAAAGCGATTTAACCGAATAGGTTTCTTAGAATTTTTGCCGGGTTTTTTACAGGGAACGGTTTTAACGATTTTCTTTAACGAATTTGAAAACCTTACTGATCCTTATATCAACTTGTCACTTTTATTTGTAACATTAAAAAAAAAAAATGAGTAATTCATATACTAGGGAATTCTAAACTACCAAATAGAAATTTTGTTGGGCATTGATAAATACGCTACCTAATGTTCTTACAATTTAGTCACATTCAGGCAGCTCCTTGTCCTAAAGTACAACATGTAAAATGCATGGTTCTCCGCCTCCTTATAATGTAATATTAATGCACATTAACTGAATGGTGTTAATCTGAAGAAGGTTGTCCTTAGATTTTGTTTGATATATTAATATGAGTAATATAGTAAAGTAATTTTTGCTATCATCCTTACTTACTTTACTGTCCGCGTTATTTACTTTACTTTTTTTAATGCCGACTAAATGTTCAGTAAAAATTTCCAGTTTGTAGAAAATAAATCTGTCAATTTGAATTACAATCTGGTATTTTATCCGTAGCCTGACGATGGATGAAAATTCGAAATCGGTCAGTAACCAAATGAATATGCATGCTATGACGGATAAAATATCAGATGTTATCCAGCATTGCGGAACCATCCACATATTAGAATTACAATAATTGCATTAAAAGAATATCTATGAATGTTTTTTATCAGATTTTTTCCCCCTTTAATATCTAACTGTAAATAAATTTAATTTCTTGTTTCTCATGTTTTCCTAAAACTAATGATTTTGGTATGATAACCATACTAAACTGAGTTTTCTCTTTTTCTTTTTGCTTTTTTTTTTTTTTTTTTTTTTTTTGAGGAAGCTGTTGATATTCTGTTGAACTGAAGATTTATACTCCAACAGTTAATAATTTGTCATACTATTTCAACAGCAACAACAAAAAGCTAAGAATAATATAGCAGTGCATTATTAGATTAGAAACATTTCATAACGATTAAACATAACGACGTATAAAGAAGAAAAAAGCGAAAGTGGGCGATATGGAAAAAAAGAAGTAGTACTAGTGATGACAATATTAGGACTTGTCCTAGGAGTGTTTCTATGTATAGCATGTCTGGAACAGCATTCTATAGCAGGACCAACCATTCTGCTACCGTGTGCATCGCAGCAACTATTTACTTGGTCATACAATAGCACAGGTAGATAATCCAAGAATTTATATAGAATTAATATGGAAAACAAATACAGTAGGATTTGGTAGTATTATGATAGATGTTCAGTTTAATATCCGCGCATAATTACTAACTTTATATTCCTTTGAAAAAAATTGACAATAAAGTATATGTTTCCCAGCCCACCTACGATGACACTCTTAAGCCTGTTTGAAAAATGGGCATTACTTTATTCTGTTCCAAACAATCTAAATTTTTTATTGGACACTTTTAAGAGTAGCAAATCTACTCTTTAATTTCTTTAAAGAGTTCATTAAATGAATTGACAAAAAATAACAATAAATGCATTTCAAAATAATTTACTTACTAAAGGAAATAATGAAAAAATATATCAGATATTTTTATCTGTTGTAGCATGCATATTCATTTTGTTCTTTACCGTTTTCGGATTTTCATCCATCGTCAGAGCAAATTCACCAAGTTCATGTTGAGAGTTAACTTCAACGCAATGTTTCTGCTGCACTCACACTTGTTGGTTTACCACTGTCTACACGAACTTAGTGAATTTGCTCTGACAATGGATGAAAATCCGAAACTAGTCAGGAACAAAAGGAATATGCATGCTACAACGGGTAAAATACCAGATGTTATCCAGCATTGCGGCGGTCCCATCCACATATTCAACAGATATTTTTACATTAACATTTTGATATAAAACAGTTATCTTCCTCCGCCCTAGCGGGAAATTCTATAACAATACTCCAAATGTGTCGCAACTGTTTAATGAATAGCGAAAAATGAGCTAGACGGTTGAGTAACCATGTTCTATCCGCCTTATGTAGGCGATTAGCTCAGTGGTAGTTCGCTGGACTTTTACGCGGAGGTCCCGGGTTCACAACCAGTGCTACCCTTATATTTTCTCTTCCAAGTATCCTGTTACAGGTTCACGCCTGGGGGGGGCAGTGCTGACTATAACGAGAGACACTGTCCGGAGATCGACACTGTCCTTAAATTAAAAAAAAAACTATTGCTTTTTTTGTTACTAATGTGAATATTTAGTATACTATTATTTTAATGACTAACGACCCTGAATGAAATTAAATACCTAGATTTTGTAATCACGTTAAATTTTTAGCTTCATTCTATCAGGACGAGAAGACAAAATTATTTCAATGCTGTAATGTTGCTTCTGAATGCAAAAACCATGTGGCCAGAATTTAAAAGTACCGCAATTAAAAGCATTTACATTTTAAAAATAATTTCCGAAAAGACTCGCATCTTTCAAAAATCTGATGTTTTTATACTTTTTTTTTTTTATTATTTCCAAAAGAATTCTTCTTCGCAGCTAAGAAATGTTCGGCAAAATATTTAAACATGTTATCATTTTCAAAAAATAAATAAAAATACTTTTTCTTTATTGGAATTTACTTCACTCTTTTACTATTAGTTCATTATTTCTTTGACTTAATTAGAAACGGTTTATGCAGTGAACAGAAGAACTCCTCTCTCAGTCAGCGAACAGAGAGTGTAAGTGTATTTGAAAGTGTACGATACGCGATTAGTATTAAATAAAGATTTAATTTGGCTGATTCAGTAATTGCATATTGAATTGTTTGATAGCGGTCAGTTGCTCCAAAAATGTATTCTACCTTTCTACAGTTATTTTTGTAGAGAATACAAAAATATTTTACATTATGAATAAATGTAGGAAAGAAAATATGGAATATTTTACATTGTAGAGCCCATATAAATAAATTTTAATCCTTCATTCTAGGTTCCCTTGCACTTTTTGTGGGACTCCCAATTCGTAATTTGTCCCTAATACTTGATCAAGATTGTGTCATCATCAGAAAAATATGATATTTAGTTGCCTAAAACGGGGCACTCAACTTCATTTATTAATCTCTTATGAAAAAATATTTCTGTTTCGATAATGACAAAATAAACCTTCGAAATGTTTAATTAAAATTCATTATTTTTTTTTTTTTACATCCTTGTCCTGATCGAATCTTAATATATACAGCTAACAATTAAATCCAGAAATGGGTTAAAATAGAAATTACCTCCTACATCAATCTAATTCGATATAATAAATATATATATTATTAGAAAATAAGTTTTATAAATTTTTTTATTTGTTAAGAGTAAAAGTTAATTTTTGCAGATGAGTGTATAACAATATATGATGGGCCAAAACTTTTATCGCTGGTGACAAACAATAAAATAGGTCCAATCATCGGATCTTTTCCATCTGAATTATGCGATCTGGTAGGATTGATTAGCACTAGTTCAGTTATCGCTTGGGACTGTCCTCAGGTTAATTAAATTATCTCCTCTTATTGAATATTATAATAATAGATGTTATAGGTATTTCTTCTTTAAAGGTTTTCATATTCAAAGCTATTGCATTTAATTATAGTTATTAAAGAAAAAGCCAAATTATTGTTAGTAAATATTCATAAGTATATATTACAATGTCTCTTTTATATTAGATGATTAATATGGTACCGAAGAGTAATTTACATCCACTACTCCCAAGCCTTGTGACTACCGCAGATGCTTTGACTCAGGCTGTCAGATTCTTTAGATTTAAATCCGTCTCTTGCATTATTCTTGGTGAGTTCTTATTTATAATAAATGATGAAATTTTGTACTCACAAATTTTTTTCAGAGGCTTCTGGTTTTCATATAATAAATGAAAAAAAACAACACGTTTTTTGCATTTAAAAGTAGAATACTGCCACGTAAGGCTATAGTATTCCTGACAGCTATCTATAATGCAGTCCTCCGAACAACTCACTTCCCGACCTCATGGAAATTCTCCATAATACGTATGATCCGCAAACCGAATAAGCCAGCTCACCTTGCTGCCTCTTACCGTCCCATCAGTCTCCTTCCCATCCTAGGCAAAATATTAGAAAAAATACTCCTCCAACGTCTCCTATCTATCCTAGAGCCTCTTCAATTTATCCCCCACCACCAATTTGGGTTTCGAAGTGGTCATTCCACTATCCAGCAGGCGCATCGTGTTGTAGATGCTATCGCCAATTCTCTTGAGCAGAAACAATATTGTGCTGGCGTATTTTTGGACATTTCGAAAGCATTTGACTGCGTCTGGCACGAAGGTCTCTTACACAAACTCAAGAATATTCTACCAAGTACCTATTACCTTATCTTAAAATCCTACCTGTCCAACCGTTCCTATCAAGTCACCCAAGGATCTTCTACTTCCCTAACTTATCCCATCCTAGCCGGTGTGCCTCAAGGCAGCATCCTGGCACCTATCCTTTACACCTTATACGAGGGTGGTTTGAAAAGTTCTCGGAATGTACTAGAAAGAAGTGTCTTACCTCGGTGGAACTGCTTTTATTTTTCAACATAGTCTCCCTGCAGACTAATGCATTTGGTCCAGCGATGTTCCAATGCCTTTATCCCATCTTGAAAATGAGATTTCTCCAGGCCTGCAAAGTACCTCTCCAATTCGGTTGTCAGTTCTTCCGTCAGAAAATCTCGGCCCACCGAGGAAAATTTTCAGCTTGGGGAAGAGATGAAAGTCTGATGGTGCCAAATCAGGTGAGTAAGGTGGATGTGGCAACAATTCGTACCTCAGTTCATGAAGTTTTGCCATGGCAATAACACTTATGTGCGGGCGGGCGTTGTCCTGATGAAATATCACTTTCTTCCTTGCCAAACCAGGCCTTTTTTCGCGTATCTTTTCCTATAGTTGGTCTAGGAGGTTTGCATAGTAGTGCCCCGTAATTGTTTGGCCAGTAGGAAGATAATCTATCAGCAGAATGCCTTTTGCATCCCAGAAAACTGAGGCCATGACCTTTCCGGCCGAACGTACTGCCTTTGCTTTCTTTGGTGGTGGTGACTCAGCATGTTTCCACTGCTTTGACTGCTGTTTTGTCTCTGGGGTATAGTAGTGGACCCAAGTTTCATCTGTAGTCACAAACCGGCGCAAAAAATCTTGTTGGTTGCGCTGAAAACGGGCCAGACTTTGTTCGGACATTTCCAATCTGGTGCGTTTATGGTCCAATGTCAAGAGCCGCGGCACCCATCTTGCCGATAATTTTTTCATTCCCAATTCTTCGGTTAAAATGTGATATACCCGTTCAGATGACATCCCTATAGCTTCAGCAATCTCTCGCACTTTCAGTCGACGATCCTCCATGACCATTTTATGCACTTTTGCGATAAATTCTGGGGTCGTAGCACTTTTTGGCCGTCCACTACGCGGATCATCATCTAAGCTCTCCCGACCAAATTTAAACTCGCTGGTCCACTTGGCAACAGTTGAATATGAAGGAGCAGAGTCCCCCAGTGTGTTCTGAAAGTCGGCATGAATTTCCTTTGCTTTCATACCTTTCTTTACAAAGTACTTAATCACTGCTCGAATCTCAGTTTTTTCCATTGTCACAAATCACTACGCGGGAACAACAACAAAGAGTCGTCACTACCACTCTCCTGCAGCAAGAGCACTGACGCGCTACGTGTTCACTCACAAAGGATGTGTGATTATTGCGCGGGAACCTCGTTGCTCTAGCACTGACATCTAGCGGTGATTCCGAGAACTTTTCAAACCACCCTCGTATACTGCTGATATCCCCGAGCATCCTAACACAACCATTTATACTTATGCCGACGACACCGCAATCCTTTCCTCTCATAATGATCCCGTAATCGCTCAACGTTCCCTTCAAGCCCATCTCCAATCACTCGAGTCCTGGTTAACAAAATCCAGAATAAAAATTAACCCTAACAAATCCCATTATATTGTGTTCACCTTAAACAGAAAAGTTCTTCCTCCAGTTTTCCTATTCAGCACTCCTATCCCTCCGGCAGACCACGTTCGTTATCTCGGTATGTTCCTAGACAAGCGACTAACCTGGAAGCCACACACCAGACTTAAACGGACTTCCCTCAACAACCGCTTCAGACTACTTGCTAGACTCCTTGACAAGCGCTCCAAACTCACTCTACAGAATAAAAGACGACTCTATACTTCACTACTCGCACCCATCTGGATGTACGGACTAGAACTCTACGGAACCACAAAACGTACCAACCTCAAAAGAATACAAAACCTGCAGTCCAAAATACTCCGACGCATAGTCGATGCTCCTTACTATGTTTCCAACCATACAATCCACACAGATCTGAAGATTCCTTTTGTCCTCGATTTAGCAAAGCTCCGATACAAGAAATTCCACAGCAGACTTCCCCTTCATCCCAATCCTCTCGCCCAAACCCTCTCATCCACCACACTTCCAGGCAATCCTACAAGGCGATTGAAACGTCGTTGGCCCCGCGACCTTCTGAGTGACTAATGGTGGTTGTCACTGGATAACTACCATTCATGACCATCACGTCTTTGTTCATACTTTTGTTAGCCTATTTACTTGTTACATATTTATTTATGTAGTTGTGAATATTCAATAAACCAATTAAAAAAAAAAAAAAAGTAGAATCTTTTTTAACTTAATCTTAAAGAAGAGCAAAAGTTCAACCTCATAATGTACCTCAATTTCATTTCTTTCACTAACCACATATACCACAAAACGCATAAGAACAGTTTCTAAGATTTCTCAATAAAACTTCCTTTTGCTCAAAAACAGTTTTTAAAAAAAGATGCAATATATACTATTTTTGAAATAAATTCATTATAAAAAAAAACAACAAGAAAACTCTGAAAAAAGTTTGATATCATTTCCACTTGACATTACGATATTGTTATATCGCCGAAATTTCTATCATAATAAAACCCATCATGATTATTCACTGGTGAGTTGCATTGCATAGTTTCAATTAAAATGATAAAAATGAGGTAGACAAACCAGATTTTTAATTTCTTACTGATATAAAAAGAAATATAATGGTCTTGTCTGATTTTTCAAAACTGCGTTTTTATGGAATAAGTTATTTTTAGTCTGATTTTCTAAATATTTTTTTTTTTGGATAATGGTATCATTTTGAGAAACCGAATCGAAAATTCGTTAAAGGTTCAACTTCATTTACATATGTACTTTCTCTTACTCCTAGTAAGAGGAAATAATGCCAACGAATTTTCAAAATTGAGTTTTCACCGGAAATTCATGTTCTCGAAGTAATATATGAAAAACGACAAAAATCGCAGCAAGCTCAAACTTGGTATTCCGAAATATTTATTTGTAATTAATATTATTTAGATGATAGAATTGTAAAATAAACTAAAAATAGCACGTGAGAGGAAAACATAACCTCTGTCCCTCACCCAAAAACTATCTTAAGTAAATTTTTCCAGTGAAATGTTACAAACAAAAGTTGTAGCTCTTTGTATGTATATATAGACGATATAAAGCGGCCCCTACACGGTCAATAATATTGCCAATACTGGTATTGACAATATAACCATCAATACTCGTGCTAACCGCTCTCAATACTTCATTACCTTACACGATCAATATTATTGTCAATAACTTTGCTCAGTACTTACTACTTCTGCCACTAGGAGAGTGAATCTACGTGGTTTTACTTGGTTTTTCCCTTCCAAAAAATGAATAATCGTACAAAAGCTTGCGTAGCTATTATTTTGGCGTTTGGCACTACTCGTCAAGTGAAACGCAAAAAACACCGGATGAAAGAATGGTTGAAGAAGAGAGATGAATATTCTCATTTAGTACTTTTGAAAGAAATCAGCCTCTGCGATGTTGAAGATTTCAAGAACTACTTTCGAATGGATGAACCTACCTTTACCAAACTGTTACAGATGGTTGAACCATTTTTGAAAAGACAGGACAGAAATATGAGAGAAATTATAAGTGTTAGGGAAAGATTAGCCTTAACCCTGAGGTACTTGGCCACAAGAAGAAATTTTGAAGACTTAAAGTTTTCAGTCATAATGTCCCCAACAACTATCAGCAAAGCTGTAAAGTTGTGAAACCTTTATATATGTCCTACAAGACTTTGAAAAAATTACAATCACCTTTAAAAAATGTATGACTGAAGTTTCATTTTAATACACAAATCATTCCCAAGATCCTCCACTGGATCGTGTTTTGAACTGAACTGTAATGAAGGGACTATTTAATTGACTATATGAAATGTATGTTAATCAGAAAAATAAGATTAAAAAATTACAATCATCTTTAAAAAATGTATGATTGAAGTTTTATTTTAATATACAAATCTTTCCAAAGTACCTTTGTAAGGTATTGTATCACTGTTGTTGAGGTTAGTTTCAACGTTGTATAAAACTACTGAACTGAGTATTGATGGAAATATTGGCGCCGCCCCTACACGGTCAATATTATTGTCAATATCCCCTCCAATTCTCAGTATTGATACACGAAAATCAGAAAATCCGGATTTCATCAATACTCTTATCAATACCGACAGTCAATACAATTTTTTCACCTTACACGGTCAATACGCTAAGGTATTGTCAATATTATTGACCGTGTAGAGGCGGGTAAGAAGCCGTTTTTTAGGAAAATCTCAGAAAACTGAAAAAACTGTTCAGTAGAAAAGCATTGATTTTCCTCAAATTCAGAATATTGGCAACATATTTTTAATTCTATTTAATATTATTTACATGATACAATTATATAATAAGTTTTTTATATATCTTTATATTGTTTTTCCTTTATAAAAAAGAAATAACAATCTTTTTATATAATATGCGAATATATCTTTAAAGTTTATTCGACGTTTCGACCTCAGGAACTATATGAAAAAACAAAGAGAAATAAACAGAAAAATCACAAAATGTAGTGAGAAACAACTTAGAAGCATTATAGATTAGAAGTATAACCGAGATATTACCGACTTAAATGTAAGTAAAAAAAATAAATAAAAACAGAACACTAAAAGATTAAAAAATATTAAAAATTGAAAATTAAAGAGATACGTACCTGTTTAGGAAAGGAAGAGAGTTAAATGCTAGTAGGAGGTTATTGTGTGGTTATGGAGCAAAAGTATGCCTTGCAAAGAAAAATCTGAAGGCCAGAAAAGAGGAAACTTCCCATCAACCTCCTATTTGAAAAAGTTATAAATAATGATAATAGTTCGATAGATTTTGTAGTTAGCAAAGATTAATGAAACCCTTTAAACCTTTCCGACTTTCTTCAACCTGGGAATTTTAGCAACATATTTAATTTTCCTAAAATTAGTAAGTGCAGGGACCAAATAACAAGCTCTAATGTACATTAACTTTTTCGTGCTCAGAGAACTTCAAAACTATATTTCCGGTGAAAAATTCGTAAATCTGACAAGAATTGATAGATGGGTGTTTTAGGCTTGTTGAAATTCCAAAATCCAATCGTTACAGAAAGTAAAAAAAATCTGGTGTGAAACACCATGCACTTTCTCTTACTGCAGTTTACAAGATTTAAGTGGCAAATTTTCTTCAAACTTATACTTAATAACACTTTACTGAATGTTTATTGTCTTCAATTTTATAAAATGGAGAACCTAAATTTAATAAAATG
>JAAEAF010000606.1:0-39297 GCA_011037195.1 Triatoma infestans
GTCAATAATATTGTCAATATCAGTATTGACAATATAACCATCAATACTCATGCTAACCAGTTTCAATATTTCATTACCTTACACGATCAATATTATTGGCAATACTTTTGTCAATAACTGTGCTCATTAGTTACTACTTCTGCCACTAGGAGAGCGAATTTACTGTTTGTACTCGTTATTTTGTTGGCTTTTTTTACCTTAAAAAATGAATAATCGTACAAAAGCTTGCGTAGCCATTACTTTGGCGTTTGGCACTATTCATAAAGTCCTTTAACCTATTATAATAGTATCGCTTTTGTTTTGTACAGGTTAGTATCAACGTTAGTATAAAACTATTGAACTGAGTATTGATGGAAATATTGGCGCCGCCCCTACACGGTCAATAATAAGGTCAATATCCTCTCCAATTCTCAGTATCGAGAAAATCTGAATTTCATCAATACTCTTGTCAATACCGGCCATCAATACAATTTTTTCATCTTACATGGTCAATATTATTTGTCAATACTCTAAAGTATTGTCAATATTATTGTCCGTGTAGAGGCCGCTTATGGCATTTAGTTTTAATAATCTATTTTTGGATACACAATTAAAATCAGAGTAATGTGTATAAATATCAAAGCAGAGCAAATATACCCATTTAAATTGTAAAACATCTGATGTGAAACGTACACAACGACATTCTAATTAATACAATTTAAATTAAGAAAGTTTCTTTAAAAATGCTATGTTACAATATTTAGTTAGGATGGCCATAAAAATATTATTCACGGCACATAAACAAAGCCATTTGAATTATCAAAATTGACATTGTAGAAAATTCAAAACCTGTTCGCAATGTTTTGTAATATATTTTTAAGCAGCACAGTTATGCGATAAAAGACTTTAAACCATTCTTGGACGTTGTAATCTTAATGAAGACAACAAATATCCTAAAAGAAATTAGTGTAATAAAAAATAAAAAAAAATTCTTTCTAATTATAAAAATATATAGTTTTATTTTCATAGAGGTGAATTGACAAAACAACTATTGCCTTATATGTGAACTAGATTGTTTTTGGTTATAAATAATTAATCTCTTAATTAAATAATACATTTTCTCTCTAATGGATTTCCATACAGTGACATAAAATGGGAATGTTTATCAATAAATAAATTAAGCTACAAATCAATTTATTGTTAAACGAATTTAAGGCACGCTAAGTAACAAAATACAAACATAAATAAATCAAAATAATTGAGTTAATTAAAAAAGATACTTTCAATATAATTTACAGAGAATTAAAATTATAACTTTTAATCATGTGTCAAGATTATGGTTGTATTAAATGTTTGTGTGTTGAATATATAAATAAATGGCTAAATAGTAATAAAATATTAAGAATAACCCGAAAATAATGTCCTTTTGGTACATTAATTTTTATTAGTTTACCACTTAGCATTGATAAAACATTCATTTACGATTCTGGAAGTAATAAACCTTATTGGACAACTGTACACTATTTAAAATTCTTAAATTAGATAAGATCACATGAAACAGAAAGGTGACATGTTATATTAAGGTCTTTTTTTTATTCTGTTTCAAATAAAAAAAAAATAAAAATATATATATATATATAAAGAAATTTATTGATCAAAAGTTTGAATAAACAATTCCTTGAATATATTTTTTACATTTTTAAATAAGATTTTATTATAATTTAATTATTATTGCTGTTATTTTGTTTCATAATAAAATCATTAACATAATTTAGTTTTTTATTATTGCAATTATAATTGTCTACAATCTGAACTATCCTTACAATCATTAAACAATAAAAAGATTTATATACAAGCAACCCTAAATCCAATTAATGGAAAAGATATTATTATAAATTTAATATTACTTTAATTTTATTATTAAATAAAGATATTATTTATTAAAGTTATAAATATATTATCAAGTTAACCTCTCCTAATTTCAATAACTCAAACGAAAATAAATTTTAATTTAAAAATAAAATAAGTTGTGAATAGAAATTTAAAAAAAAAAAAAAAATTGATTCATTTCTTATCCTCATATTTAGCTCAGCATCCTAAATTATTTAATGAATAAAAACAAAACCACTATGATAAATCAATACATCGAGATCCAGTTTTTGAAATGAATATAAGAAGAACCAAAGCCATCCCATGGCTATTGCTTCCACGAGATATAGGCTTTTAAAACTAGACAGAAACAGTTCAAAGAATGGAGTTCCAGTAACAGGGGATTCCAAGTATTGTACAGACAGGTCTAAAACCGTGAAGCGGCAGAAAGAGGATCTGATGCGAAAGTGTTTGGCTAAACTAAGGTTTGCCATCATCCCTAAGGCGAGTTAATGTTAATCACCATCTTTAAGACCGGCATAGTTGCGACAATTATGTGTTATGATGTGTTGAGGTAACATTCCTATATTATTTTTGTGACATTTTCTCAAACACTCAAACCAAGGTTCGAATTCTCATTTCTTCTTCTTTTTTTCTTTTCTCAGGTTTCTCTCTTAGATTGCCTGCATGGATCCGCTCTCTCCATCTCTTTCTCTCGGCAATCGGTGTCTTGCAGTTCCCTCCCGGCAATGACCTCTTGAATACTCTGCAGCCACTCCTATCTTGGTCTACCTCTAATTCTATTAAGTTTTGGCTGCCATATCAAATGTCTCTTATGACATCTGTCGTCTTCCATACGTGGTGTGTTCATACCATGCAAGAGCTCTTTCTATTATTCTGGCTAACACATTGTTTTTAATTTCCATAAGCTTCCTAATCTTTTCCGGCATTACATGTTGTGCTCTCGAGGAACGCCCATACCTAGTCAAAAATCCATTTCTACGGATCTTAGTTTTTGAGCTTGTCGCTTGGTGAGGGGTCCAGGTCTCACTTTCATACAACAATATACTCTCCCACAATGGACGTATAAATTGTGTTTTTTCCTCTTTACTGGTATTTGTGAATTCTATAAAATAGAGTTATGCATACATATTAGCAGACGTTGGCAGATTCTAGGGGATGGGAATATCGCAAAGCTTGCCCATGTATTTCCTTCTGCTGCTGAAGCATATCAATTGATAACTGATTATACCTCTATCAGGCAATACACTGAAGTCGATGACAGATCTATTACTGGTTGCGGCATTGTGAGTCTGCCTTAGCATATCCCGGAATCCTCCCTCTGGAAAGTGATCTCGAAGTCGCTGTTCGCAAGCTGGTCAGCATTGATTCTCTCTCTCTATATATGAGAGTGAAAGGCTTTCGGTGGGAAGACCTCCATTTATTGTTTTTTGGCTTTATGATCTTAAGACATAGTTAAGCATGTGTTCAGACATCTTTGTCTGAAGAGCCATCCTTTTGGAATACTGATTCCAAATATTTGAAACTCTCAATTCTCTTAATTGTGGTCCCATCTGGAAAGTGGAGGTGATCCTTATTGCCTGATCCTCTTTCAATCAAATACCTGTCTTGCTGAAATTAATCTCTAGTCCACAGCAACTATAGTGCTTGGCTACAGAAAGGGTAGGAACAAGTTAAAGGTTATGAGCATCATCTAGCACTAATGGGTCGATATCAGCAACTTAAGCTTGTTTCCACCTATGGTGAATTTGCTCAATTGTGGAAAGTTTATGCCATTAAACATTCTTGATTTCTTGCTCTTGTGTATTATTGAAGACATATGTCGCTTCACATAAAAGGATTCCGGCCCCGTGTTGCGGCATTCCTTGCTAGAATTTTGGCTAACTAATTAGCCAACATATACTGACACTCAAAAGATGGTAATTGTATTATTTCTGCCCAGATTATTAGTTTCCCATTCACTTCCAAACTGTGAGCCATCAACTCAGTTTATTATTCATAACAGATAGAAATAACTATAGAACAGAAAGAATATTTAAAAATGTAATTACAATTTACTTACATACTTAAATACCATAATTACCAACGTACCATAATTTTAGACAATTAACAAAGTTATCTTAACCTATGCCATATTAAAATTGAATTTCTTTTAACTTTAAAAAAATAAAATAAAATAAATAATAAAATAAAATGTCTTGACAAAATTCTCTAACAGGTTCATTATTCAAAATGACATGTGAGTATTATATCTTTCATTATGGCACATCTATTATAAATAAGAAATAAATGAAATTCAAATATAGCAGAAGAAAGAAAAATAAAATAACTTAATTTTAGTTTAAACTACTCTGTGGGAGGTGTGTTTCTAACCGACAGCATTGCACTAATAAACTTCATTTCTACCAGTATTCCATGTTTATTATGTTAGATGATTTGGGAAGGATACAAGGCTTTTAGAATTGTTTGTCATAAACTAAAGTACTATATAGGGTACCTACCTTAAACCACAAACAATTTATTTCTTTAGAGAGATTTTACTGTTTATTACTGACGTTTATGTCTCTATTATAACCTGTTATACTAAAAAAAAAAGAAGTAAAAAGTTATAGAAAAGATTTTCTAATTCTTTATATCATTATAATTCAGTGGTTAAATTTAGTTAAAAAACAAAAAGAAACAATCTAAATATTTCCATTAGAGATTATTTTACATTTGTATTACAATTTTGAGTTAACAAACATGGCCTTTATTATCTTATCCAAAGTTAAACTGTTTTTTTTTTTTTTTTTATTACCAACTAAGAACACACTCATTATTAAAAGATAAACAAGTATTTTGTTTAAATAAGCAATAAAAAGAAATCAAAACAAGATCCACACACACACACACACAGACACTATACAAATTCCATCATTCCCTATTTATTATTAAAACAAATTAATAAAAATTCATGTCGAGTGTATTATATTTATTCAATCATATTATCATTTCTTGCTTGTTGTTGCAAAAAATCTTGGATATATATATAAAAGCTCGATAAAAATGAATATTCCTTTGAGAATTCGTTCGTTTTTTTCCCCTTTAAAGTGGGGAGCTACTGAGTTGTAAAATGCTTTGCAACATTGCACATAATTTCAAGATGGAAAAGATGAATTTTATTATAGACAATTCTTTAAACCAAAGATTTCTTTTTTATTTATTTTTTTATAGTTTTACTAAACTTTTGGCCTCTGGTCGGCCGCACACCCTAGCGTAAGGCACTTCCGTCGTCGATTGCGACGGCAAGTGTAAATCATTTATATTGCGGTATACCCATCCGCTCAGCTCATATCCCGAAGGACAGCGGAGCTATTGGTTAACCAAATTGCAAGCAATTGGGCTTGGAAAACGCGATGCTTGCTCCCGTAGTTCAGCTTTATTATCTATAGTGGCGTGACTGATCGCACGCCCGATGGACTTACTACCTTGCCATCTACAGATTTTGACCCGTTGCTTTAGGGGTCAGGGTACAGTATCCCAGGGACCAGGAACCCATCGGCTCATGGGGAATGAGGGAAAAACGGGAAAAGGATCAGGAAAGAATGGGAAGGAATAGGATGGTTTCCCCAACCTGGAGAACCAGTGGCTGCTTGCCAAAATAAAAAGAAAAAAAAAGGGGAGTTGCCTCTAAGCTATACACGTACCCGTCGTATCATTATACCCTATATACAACTCTACGGATCCACTACCATAACTACCCTTAACACAAGTATTGTAACTCCATCCTGACTGTACTCTAAACCCTACGCTTCCCGTCCTAATATACCCAGTACAGGTTCTAGCTGTTCAGTGAGAAGGTACAGTTAGCAGCGCCCTAGGTAGCGAAGGCCGGTACTAAACGGCGTGGGAACTGTGGCGTGCTTACCACACGCCTCCTATTTAAATCGCCGTCTGGCAAGCCATGGCCTTTCATGGGCTGTTGCGTCATAGGGTTTTTATTCTTCGCTCTTTGGATCCTATGAATCTTTAATGATTCGGATCCCATTATATATTCCATGTTCAAAGAAAATCATTATAGTCGTTTTCGAGAAGATCGCGAAAAGTTGAAAAAAAAAAAACCATTCAGTAAAGTCGTACTTCCGGAAGATGGATTTTGCACGAAACCTTCGTGTCAGAAGCGCGTTGGTAGTACATAAAAATACAAGTTTCTGCAATTTTTCATTTTTGAGATACTTTGTTCACTCACACAATAGTTTTTTTTTCTTTTTACATTAAAATTATTCATATTGAATGAATATTATGACATTCGAATAATGTGAATAAAGTATTTGTGAATAATATATTTACAAAATGGTATACAATATAAAATAATACAAAGAACAAAATTGAAGTGAAATTTTTTTTTTTTTATTTCTTTATTTCTTTTTATATTTACAGCGTGTTATTTTTTTTTTTAAATTTTAAATTGAACCTTGACTTAAATAGTTTTATTGGTGTAGGTGGTATTTAACTGAAAAATAAGATTAAATAAAATAAATTCTATATTTTTATCACCATTTATTTATAAAGGACACCATTTATATATATATATTTATCAATGTAAATGTTATAAATAAAAATGATCATAAAGGATTTCCGGTCTTTTTTTTTTTATATCATTTGAATAAAATATTTGCAGTCAGTTGATAATTTTTTTTTTATTTATTTTTATTTAATTGGATTAAATTTAAATTATTTATTTATTTATTTATGCATTTTTAAGAGTTGTGGGATTTATTTTTATGTTACTTTAAAATGTATCTTGTAATATTTCTACATTTTATTCATTAAACAGCTTTTATTCAATGGACTTGATTATACTTGAGGGCATGTGGTTAACACTCAAATTAATTAAAACAGAATCCTTATAATTATCTAGAACTGGACGGACCTATTTGTTTTAAGATGTTACTTTAACAGACAGATTTTAAAACACTAAATAAAGAATTATAAAAAAAAAAATCATAAGTTGCGTAAGTGAGTTTCTAAATGATAAATAACGTGTAAGTATGAATAGATTTTTGCCAAAATTGAAATGATAACGACATACTGGATTATATATATATCAATTTTGTGCAAAAGAAGATATAAGTTCTAGAGTTTTCAGTAGTTTAATACAAAACTTTAGTAGACTTTTTCTCGTGACTCTGTCACTGGCGTTAAGTCCCCTTATGAACTCATGCCATTCAAATTTTGTTAAATTCAAGTTAAAGTTGAGCGCGAGTTCAAATTCGGAAGCCTTTTTTCTTCTTGTTTACTTTTTTATTTTTTCCAAAAAAAAAAAAATATAAGAATTTTCATTTTCTCTTATTCTGTATTACAATCTTGCCAAAATGGAAAATTGAGTTTCCATCGAAAATCCATGACTGGAGATACCCTGAGGATGAAAAAAATGTTTTTGCATGTCTTTATGCGGATGAGTGTTTTTTGAAAATCAAATTTTCGAAATTGAGTTTTCTTAAACAATAAAAAAGAGAAAAGTGAAAACTTGTTTTGAGATTGGTCTCACGTGTTGGTCTTAGTGGCTAGTGCACTCGCCTTTAGTGCAGGAATTCAAAGGTTCGACTCTCGTGTGAAGGCAAAATCGGTGTTGACCCAGCATCGTAAGATAAAGTGGAAATCTACCGTTGGTAGCGCACCTAGGTAGCGAAGGCCGGAACTAGACGGCTAGGGAACCATGGCTTGGTTACCATATGCTCCCCAGAATAATTCACCGTCTGGTAAGCCTAATCCTTCACGGGCTGTTCTTTTTCTTTTTACTTTCTCTAACTCCTAGTAAGAGGAAGTACTGTTTTCGTGTCAAATTCACCGGAAATATCCGTTTGAGGCCCCTGAGTCAAACAAAGTGGTTTTTTAGCAAACGGTCTGTGTGTATATGTGAACAGCATAGCTCCAAAACGAAAAAGCGTAGAAAGTTGAAACGTGATATTAAGTTTAGAAATCACCATGGGATCTGACGGTGAGTTACCTGTCAAAATTCCTCAACCGGAAGTACCACTTTACTAGTTGCTTTTTTTTTTTACATTTTTGCGATTTTCTCAAAAATGGCTCTCTGAAGATTTTCTTTAAATTTTTTATATCAACTAAATATACAAAGAGCTACAACTTTGATTTGAAACATTTCTCCGGGAAAATTCATTTAACGACACTTCGGTTAGGTTTTCACCTAAAGTGCTATTTCAGTTTATTAGTCAATTCTGTCATCTAAATAATGTTAATTAGAATTAAATATGTTGTTGAAATTCCGAGAGTTTCAAAAATATCGGACAACCGGACATGCGTTTGTTTTAACACTTTACTAAATGATTTGTTTTTCACTTTTTCGCGATTTTCTCAAAAATGGCTTCGACGATTTTCTTGAAACTTCGTATATAAACTAAACATGCAATGATCTACATCTTTTATTTTGAAACGTTTCTCTGGGAAAATTCATTTAATGGCACTTTTTGGGGAGGGGAGGGGTTACAGCTTCCTCTAAAGTGGTATCATAGTTGATTATACAATTCTATCATCCAAACATAATTAATTAGAAATAAATGATAAATGATGATTAATTAGAAATAAGAATATTAGTAAACTGGAAGTCCGCTTTTACTGAACAGTTTTGTCAGTTTTCGACGAATTTCCTTATATTTGGTACACAAATTTATAACATTTGTCAATTATAATTTTGAGAACAGGAGTAAGAGAAAGTTGGGTGAGTGTTTCACACCAGATTTTTTCTCTTAATTCTCAACTTAATGTTACTTTACTAAACAGTTTACCAAAAGTTTCTTTAGGTACCCCACTTATTTTCATTTATGCGTGTATCAGCTTGTGGAAAAATCCATGCGATTTAAGATGACTTGGTTGAATTTAGAAATTTGGATGATTTACATCACTACTTTAAAAAAGGCTCGTGCAACAAACGCCGCTTCCGAAATTATGAAGTTGAGAGGGAAGGCTCTTTATAGATCTAAAATTTAGAAAGGGTAATATGATCCTAAAAAGTGAGCTTTATCCAGGACATCGTTTCTCCTTAGATTCAGCACTTCTGGCGACAAGTGTACAGGTGGCTACTCGCACCAGCCCAGAAAACTTTCACTCTACCATAAACCGCCACCTGTGAGGAGCCGCCATAGTTTTCGGAAGCTGCTGAAACTTCCAAATCTATTTACATCCCTCAAAAAAGTCGTACGCCCAGTTGAAGTCTGTACAACTTTTGTTCAAATCCTGGGTGATTTTCGTTTTGATCAAACGAATTATTACTTGTGATGAAAAGTGGGTTTATTTTGACAACGAACAAACTAAATCCAATGGATTAGATCATGGCCAGCCAGCTGTACGGTTCTCCGAAGAAAAAAATTTGAGAAAAAAGTGATTCTGTTGTACATGTGTGGTGGATCTACGGAAGGTGTCATTCATTTTGAGCTACTTCTTGTCGGTTGTGCGATTGACTACATTCCAAACTCTTACTTTTAGATCTTTTACCATGTTGGGTAAACCGTACACATTAATCTGCAACATTTTGTTGTCTATTAAGTAATTTTTCACTTTCTCTTGAAGTATTGCGACCATATCAAATTTTAAAAATTAAGTCTTCACCAAAAGTCCATATTCTGAGGATAATATTAAAATCAAAATCACAATTAACATTAAACATAAGAACCTGGTGCGCTACTATCAATTTGTTTGATAATATTGGAAGATACAAATTTCTTTTCTAATATTAGACGAGCTAAATGCCTCAAATTTTTTGTATGTTAAAATATTTGGGAGGATGGAAGTGATTACATGGTTATGTCTAAAAAAAATTGCGTCCAAAAGTAAATGTACGAGATTGTGGCTAAGTTTTAAAAGTATAGAGCTTGTTTCCGAAATTTGCCGCCCATAATGTACGCTAAATATCTTTTTCTATTTTACATTCTATTTATGAAAGTGTGTGTTTAGGGCGGGAAAAAAAATCCGATTCCACATAGAACTGTGTTCCCAAGACTTACGAGCTAGCCACGCGGGTATTTATTATCAAATTGGAATTCGCTTGAAAACAGTTGCTGTATTTTTTGCTTTAAACTTGGAATGCCAATTGCAAAAAAAAATATAAATCTATCACTTTAATTGAATTTTTTTCCTGGAAAAGTTGATTTTAGAAGAATTTGGAAAAGCTAAGACTTGAAAAAAAGTAAATTGTAGAACCAGTATTTCTGGGCTAGATAGCAGCACTGTCTTGCTGACTGCTATGTAGGCCACATTTACTATCTGATCTTAAAACAAACGAGTGAACGAGTGTAATGTAGGGCTCCTCATGGCCTATATACTTCAGGGAACTATACGTTTAAAGGAATTTCAAGTAAAAGTCCTTTTATCACTTAAAATCTTAAAATGGCGATATTTACAGTAAGAGGAAGTCGGTTGAATTGTTGCTGATTTTGTTGGCTGTTGTTGTTTTTTTTGTTTTTTTATGGCGCATCAACCCAGGATCATTAGCGCCCTCACAAAGTGCCTTTGCCATTCAACCACACATTTCTATCATACGGGAATCACACAAATAAATACACTCATTCCATAAATACTTTCATCCCAAAATAAACACCATTTACACATATTTATACACACCTACCACTATTGGGGTGGAATACTCTATATTCTTCACACCCCATTGCTCTTACACCTAAATAAAAAAATATATATATACACTCCAAACCAAAACCCAAAAATTAAAATAGATATCTAAAGATTTTAAATGATTAAACAATTGATATTTATATTTTACACCTGGTCTTATTATTATTATTATTATTATTATCCAACCTCGGGTGGGCTATATCCCGGCACTGCAGCCAACAGAGGCTTATTGTGCCACCTCCGATAGTTCCTAGTAGACAAACCCTCCCTCCTTAAGAGTTTGAGGGCCTTCACCACCAGGTCATTTTGAGCTACTATCTCCTCAGGTCGCAAAGTACCAAAGGTTTCATACCTCAATTTGATTATTGCAACGCAATCGAACAACAGGTGGGAGGCCGTTTCCTCCTCTTCCTGACATAGTCTGCACAAGGGTTCCGCTCGAATGAGTCCTACCTTGTACAGATGTTTCCTGAACCTACCATGACCCGTAAATAGTCCCGTCACCAGAGAAATCTGGCTACTACTCAGACTAAGAGTCATTTGGGTTCTTCGTTTACACAGTCCTGGCATCATCCTTTTACTGTGTATAACACCCGGGCTTCCTCCTCCAGAGCTCTTCATGCTTACTGCGACCCCACTCTCTAATCGCTGCACGAATTGCTCCGCCAGTTATTCCCAGGACCGGCTCTGGACCAATGAACGGAGTGTTGGCCCCGTTCCTGGCCAGTTGATCAGCTGTCTCATTACCCTCAACCCCTGCATGTCTAAGCACCCACAACAGCTGAACCTTGTTGTGCCTGGAGAGTCTCGACATTCCTTCACTAGGGATGAGGTAGTCCTGTAAGCCTCTAGGGCTTTCAGTGCAGCCTGACTGTCCGAGCAAATGCGTATGACCTTGGCCCTTGAGGCTCTACGCATGTTCTCCTCGGCACAGACCTTAATAGCAAACACTTCAGCCTGAAATACACCTGGTCTTAACAATTCTACCATATTATTAGGCAAACCTACTCTATCTCGGTAGCCCTGCAGCCTGGGGCATTCCTCAAGAATATGTTTCACTGTGAGGCCTGATTGACATCTTGGGCACTGTTTTTGATTTTCCCCTTGTAATAAATAGGAGTGTGTGAGATGAGTGTAGCCTATTCTCAATCTCGTCAGTATCAACCGTTCTCTTCTTGATAAGGTTTCGGTTTTCCTTCCTCTTACAGTAGGCATCACTATCTTTAATTTGGTTTCTGTATTTTCCCAATTCTTTTGCCATTTTTCATTGAAAACTTTCTTAACGAAACATTTCAGGTCCTTCTGGTCGAATTAGTATATCCAGATCCGGTCTTTGTGAAGCAGAACTCTCGCTGCTTCGTCTGCCTTCTCGTTCCCTTCATCCCAACGTGACTTGGAATCCAAAGAAATACTACAATCCTTTCTCGTTTATGCAATTCTCTTAGCTACTCATAGATCATATGGACTAAGGGGGGTCATTTGAAAATTTGTTTTCAATAGTCTTCAAGGAACTTTCCGAGTCCGAACATATTACAAGGTTACCTTCCGTTACTTCCTTCGCATAGAGTAATGCCTGATAAATTGCAAAAAGTTCAGCAGTATAAACTGTAGCGTGAAGGGGAAGTGTCCATCCTTTCGTTATTCCTTCTACATGTATAGCGCTTCCTACCCTTTCTTGTGTCTTCGAGCCATCCGTATAAAAGATTATGTAACCATTATACCTACACATTACCTCTAAAAACCTCTTCTTATACTCCACTGCCGGTACTTCTTTCTTTACGAATATTGTAAGATCGAGGCAAATTTGAGTTTTGGAAAGGATGAGCTTTGGAAAGGTAAGTAAACGCTATCACTTTTTGTTTTTTTTTCAACAGGTGATTGTTGTTTGTCTAGACACCAGAGTTGTTTCTGAAAGGAGACAATAGGCCAAAAAGTTCGAGAATTCTGTTTTACTTATTCTACATTAGAAGAAGTGCTTTCAGAAATTAAATAAAATAAACACTTCTCTTATTTTTTAAAATACCTTTTTTTCTTTATAAACAAGAGAAAATACTTGTATCAAGATCACTGATAAACGGATATTACCAAAGGCAGGTGATTATTTTTAAAAGCCTATTTATTGAAACCACACTTTATATAAGTTTTAAAAATAGAGTAAAAAAATTAATAGAGTGCAATAGAGATATGACCTTTTATTTTTTTTCATTCCATTATTCTTATCCATTATTTTTTATTGGAGTAGATATAAATGTTGACTGATAGCCCACAGATAATGGGTTAAAGCTTATATAGAAAATTAAAAGGTCTATATATCTCTTTGTATAGATGAGAAGGGTGTGTGGCCAATGTTTATATAATATGGATATAAGCGTGGGGACTCACTTTATCGTATAATTCAACTTTTTTTTTAAAAGCTCTTTAAATAAAAGAGAAAATATCATTTGTAAGATTTATTTGTAAACTGTGAAATTTATCTTTTAGATAATTTCTACCATTTTCTGTCCGTAAATAAAAGAATAAACTTCAAGATTAACTTTAACAGAAAAAAAAGAAACCTTGGAAATTATTTGATAAGTCATAAATATTTAAAGCTACCCATAGTTCCCGCATGGCCCTGTTGTTGACATTTAAAACATTAATTACAGTGGTAAGTTGTGAACTTTCCACATTTGGATATGTGGAGATTTAGATGAGCATCAAAATAAATAAGTTTTCATTCTATACATATTGAATACTTTGCTTAAGTAGAAAATTTGAGCCCATGTAATTACGTCAAAGTTTGGAGCCTTCCTAATGCACTGCCGGGCAACCGGTCAATGTTCTTTCATTGTAGACAACACTCTCCATCATTGGACAGTGAGCAGTAGAGGCTCATAGGGCGAGAAAATTTAAAGACAGTGTGCAGGACTCGAACTCGGGATGCAGGACTCTATGTTGCAGTCCAGTGCGCTGCTATTACTGAGCTAAGTATTTATTTACAAATACTTATAAGATCCCCCCAGTCCAATGGGGATAAAGATAGATAATTTCCTTGACAAAGCATTAAACTTGGATACGCTTTAGTGTTTAAAGAAACGACTTTCAATATACCCTTTTACTGAAAAGATTCGCCTGAGAGACGTCCCTGTTGTTTTCTAGATCATTATCAAAATCCTTTAAAATCCAGTAGTAAGCAGTAACAATACTCTGCAATGGAAAAATATTCCAAAAAAACTTAAACTCTTTCTAGGAGTGCTTTCGTCAACGAAACTTGAACTGTCTTGACAGGAGAAGAAAAATACTTTTCGCGGGAGAGGGGGAAATACAGTGCGTTGTGATCTTGAAAGATCTCTTGTGCCCACCTGCTGGTACCAAGGTGAGGACATTTTGAGCCTAAAGCATTCCTTGTGGATCTATTTCTTTAAGAAATTTCAAGATCTGTAAAAGTTCTTGGAGAAGGCTTACTTCTTCAACACCCAGTAAATATCTAGGCTACTCAACCTTCTCTGCATGATAGCATCAGTTCTATCGGGAAATATATTGAAATTTCCTTCATCTCCAACAATGGACTTTGAAGCCGCTATTGTTTTCTAGCATTTTAAGTGCCTTCCCTCGAATCTACAAAGCGCTGTGAAGAAATCTTTAGCACAATCAACCTACTTTTGCTCAGATCTCTTTCGATCATAAGAGCCTTAGTGTCTCTCATCTCTGGAGCGGTTCCTCCTGAAGTCCAAGAGAATGCACTCTTAACTTCCTCTCATTTCTTGAGTTTATCATGAACTGACTGGTCGCTCATCTCACAAAAGTGTTCCGGTTCCTTGAAGTGACTCGCTGTACCTTTTCCTGTCAGATTGTTGGCTCTCTCAGTTAGCTTTCTTGACAACATGCTCTGGAGGCGAAAATAAGGTTAATATTTCCGCCTAAAGGAAGAATAAGGAGGCTAAAGGAAGAATATGCAAAGTGGGGTTTGGAAATTAACTTAGAGGAAACAGAATACACG
The DNA here is from genome assembly GCA_011037195.1 of Triatoma infestans. Classification (NCBI taxonomy): domain Eukaryota; kingdom Metazoa; phylum Arthropoda; class Insecta; order Hemiptera; family Reduviidae; genus Triatoma; species Triatoma infestans. The sequence continues at coordinate 14,474 of JAAEAF010000606.1, forward strand.
ACGGCAAACCCTGATTACGAATGTATGATCGGGGGCCACAGATTGAAAAAATTGCTGAATTTCAAGTTCCTTGGTTCCTATCTCCAAGTGGATGGCGTATCGGATTTGGATATAGAAAAACGGGTGACCAATGCGAGGAAAGCCATTGGAATGTTGAACCCTACCTTATGGAGCAGGAATATCAAGATGAAGACCAAGCATCTAATATACGATTCAATAGTCCAGACCTGCGGAGACCTGGACTATTAGCCAGACCTGCGGAGACCTGGACTATTAGCAAGAAATTGCAGAAAAAAATAGCTGGGACAGAAATGGATTTCTGGAGACGGTCGGCCAGGAAATCTCGCACTGAAAGAAGAAGAAATTCTGAAATAAGAAGAATTGCAGAAAGAGAAATATCAGTGCTAGAAGAGATCGACCGCAGGAAACTGATTGGTTCGGCCATCTGAAGAGAATGCCAGAGAGCAGAGTGCCCAAAGCAGTGCTAGAATAGAAGCCATCAGGCTGACGGAAAAGAGGTAGACCCAGAAATAACTGGAGGATTGGAGTGGAAGAGGTAATGGCTGGAAGGGACTCTGCAAAGAGGATGCAATGTATAGGGACAAATGGAGGCGCAATATTGATGCACGAGTGGTCTGTATAGTCGTAGGACATAAAGTAAATGGGAGGACATATATAGTTAAAGCATTTGGTCTGTTTGGTCCCCTCATACTTGAGGAAAACCCATAAAAAGAAAAAAAAAAATCCGCCTTTAGTCATTGGGTTTGCTGAGGTATTCTAAAAATAATTTCGAACAGATAACACATGAGCTTAATATTTCAATAAGGCCAAATATTGGATAGCATATCAACCTCTAGGTTCTGAAAATTCCGATAATAATTGAGGTTCCGTAAATTTCCCGCCTGGAAGATGTTGGTAAACTTCCTACTGATTCCACTTGTCTGGTTCTCAGTAAGGCGAAAGAAAGAACATAGATAATGCAAAGGTGTTACATTTTGAATAAACTACAATGGAAGTAGAAGAAAGAATTTTTAACAGGAAGTTTGTCCTAGCAGATAGATTAATATTTTACTGGTGAATAATTAAAGTTTTCAAATGCAAAGGGTTTTTTTCTTATTCAACAACTTTAATTTATTATATAAGAAATAAAAAAAATTGATATATTATCTCGCAGAATTCTCGTGACTCTTACTTACATTCTTCGTTAGGTTTAATAAAGTATATTAATTACTAAAATATGCCTAATGTTCAAATTCCACGTATGGTATTTACTGAGAATGTTAACTACAAAATAAACTACATATGACTGCTTTGCTTAAGAAAAATCTCTAGGGTACTTACAATAATCAGCTCAGTTAAATGTGAAGAGGCCGAAGCACTTTTTAATTGAAGATTTGAAAATGTGATTGTAGGAGGATAAAATGAATAAAACATGTTTCAACTTTGCTGTTTAGTAATCCCTTTGTTTTGTCAAAGTACAGCATTCATAAAATGTATATTTACTTGGCGATTTTTCTTCACCTCATTTATGATGCAAGCTTACATTTTTTTATTTTCATTTATTCTTGATAAGAGGAAGTATTGTAATTGTGGCAAATTTTCGATACCGAGTTTTCACCGGAAATATCCGTTTTGAGGTCCCCTGAGTCCAAAATGTGGTTTTTAGCAAATGGTCTGTGTATGTATGTATGTATTTGAACAGCATTCAAAAATGAAAAACCATAGAAAGTTGAAACTTCCTATTCCGTTCAGGTATCACCATGGGATCTGACAATAGGTTATCAGTCAAAATTCCTCAACCGGAAGTACCACTTTACTACCTGTTTTTTTTTTTTTTACTCTTTTGCGATCTTCTCAAAAATGGCTCCAACGATTTTCTTTAAACTTGTTATATGAACTAGACATACAAAGAGCTACAACTTTTATTTGAAACATTTCTTCGGTAAAATAAATTTAAAAGTACTTTTAGGGGAGGGGTGCGATTACGGTTCCTTGTAAAGTGCTATTTCAGTTTATTATACAATTCTGCCATCTAAATAGTGTTAATTAGAATTAAATATATTGTTAAAATTCCGAATTTGAAAAAAATCGGATGACCGGAAGTGCGTTTACTTTACCACTTTACTAAATGATTTTTTTTTTCACTTTTTCGCGATTTCTCAAAAATGTCGCGACGATTTCTTGAAACTACAAACATACTAAACATACATAGATCTACAACTTTTATTATACATATTTTGGGTAAAATTATTTTAGGGGGGGGGGGGGGGGGGGTTTTGTTTTTCTCTAAAGTGCTTTCATAGTTGATTATACAATTCTATCATTCAAACAAAATTAATTAGAAACAAATAGATGGCCCAAAATTCCGGGTTTCAAGAAAATTAGTAAACCGGAAGTGCGCTTTTACTGGACAGTTTTTTTTCAGTTTTCGACGAATTTCATTAAATTTAGTACACAAACTATACAATTAAGAGGAATTATTGCGCTCGTCCTGCAAAAACTTAAAAAAAAAGTTTTTAGCTAATGGTCTGTATGTGTGTGTGAGGGTGTGAACAAAGTATATGAAAAATGAAAAGCCGCAGTTAAAAACTTGATATTCCGCCTAGATATCACCACCGCATCTGGCACGAAAGTTTCGGGCAAAATCCATCAAACGGAAGTGAGATTTTTACTGAATGGTATTTTCAGTTTTTCACGTTTTTTTCGAAGAAAAGACATTAACGATTTTCTTTAAGCTTCCGTTGTATACTTTGTACACACATAAATGCCTATCACTTTTATTTGAAACATTTTCCCGGTAAATTGATTCTTTGGGTGATTCTAGGGAAAAAGTAACGTAATACTTTACTCTAAAATGCAACTTCAATACATTGTATAGTTCTGTCGCTCATTTATTTTTTTGTTGTTTCGATTTTTTTTTTTTTTTTTTTATAAATTATCTCGAATATGCTATAACGATTTCCTTTAAACTTCGTATGGTAATTTACAGATATAATCCTATCACATTCACTTCAAAAAATTTTAAATAAACAAGAAACGTTTTAACTAAATATTATAAATTCTTTTGAGAAATTTTTATTATTGTGTTTAACATCAATTTTATTTTGTTCCATTAGTATAAATGGTCAAATACAAAATGGCGGATCTTGCATTTTTGCGACATTCTCTTTTGCTTTCTTTTTCAATAATAGAATAAAAGTGGTCAATTTCTTGCTTATAGCTCACATTAATTATATAAAACAATAAATATTGTTAAAAATCTGGTGTGAAACATTCACACAACTTTTTCTTACTCCAGTTCTCAAAATTATAATTGACAAATTTTATAGTTTGTGTAACAAATTGAATTAAATTCGTCGAAAACTGAAAAAAAACTGTCCAGTAAAAGCGCACTTCCGGTTTACTAATTTTCTTAAAAACTGAAAAAAAAAACTGTTCAGTAAAAGCGCACTTCCGTTTTAGTGCTTTTCTTAAAACTTGGAATTTTTGCCATTTATTTATTTATAATTAATTTTGTTTGGATGATAGAATTGTATAATCACCTATGATAGCACTTTAGAGGAAACTGTAACCCCACCTCTCCCTTAAAAGTGCCCTTAAATGAATTTGCCCAGAAAAATATTTTAAATAAAAGATGTAGATCTTTGCATGTTTAGTTTATATATGAAGTTTCAAGAAAACCGTCGGAGCCATTTTTGAGAAAATTGCGAAAAAGTGAAAAAAATTATTTAGTAAAGTAACGGAAACGCACTTCCGGTTATCCGATTTTTTTTAAACTCGGAATTTCAACAGCATATTTAATTCTAATTATCATTATTTAGATGACAGAATTTGATAATAAACTGAAATAGCACTTTAGAGGAAGCCGTAACATCTCCTCTCCCCTAAAAGTGCCCTTAAATGAATTTTTCCGGAGAAATGTTTCAAATAAAAGTTGTAGCTCTTCGTACGTTCATATGTCAATTTTTCAATAAAATCTTCGGAGTTATTTTTGAGAAAATCGCAAAAAAGTTAAAAAAAAAAAAAAACTTGTAAAGTAGTACTTCCGGTTGAGAAATTTTGACAGATAACGTAATGTCAGATCCCATGGTGATACCTAAACGGAATATCAAGTTTCAACTTTGTACGGTTTTTAGTTTTTGAGCTATGCTGTTCACATACACATACACACACACACGTACGCACAGACCATTTGCTAAAAACCACTTTTTTGGACTCAGGAGACCTCAAAACGGATATTTCCGGTGAATACTCGATATCGAAAATTTGACACGATTACAATACTTCCTCTTACCTAGGAGTAAGAGAATGTGAAAATTGATTTTTTTGACAGTTTTGCAGAATTTTCGGCTTTAAGTTTCATACATATAAAGTATGGTTCTACGTTACAAGTTACTGACGCGCTTTTCACTTCCGTAAGTGCTTGGATTTTGTATGCTGTCTTCACACCAGCTTTAGATATTAATGGTGAGTATAATGAGAAAAATAAGTTTAAAAAAAAATTTCTTACATAGGTAAGAGAAAGTCTTGTAAAGTGTAAGAGATTTACATCACGTTTTTATTTTTTTTTAATTTAAGGCGCGTTAACTAACATCAATAGTCATTGACGTACCTAAGCCTTCACAATGCACAACACCGGAATTGATTATGTTTTCCCACTACTCGGGATCGACTTCCAACCGTTCCAGCACCCAATTTGCAAACTCCCAACGCACTCTACGATCCGGATGGTTTCAGTTCTTGCGTGAGTTGTACTTCTTTATATGCCTTGAAATACAGAATCGGCATGCAAAATACTCCACGTCGTCATCCGGGGAAAGTCCGAGTTTTTGCGAACGCCGTGTGTCAGAGAAGTTAGGATAAGTCTCGCTCGCTCTTGGAAGCAGTGACAGTGCGACAATGCATAGGGTAAAGCTAGGCGAGATGACGCATATTTCAAAGTTATGCCCTATATTAAAATATAGGAGATGCATTAAAGAGGTAATGCTTTTAAAACATATATCAACTACTATTATCTACAAAAAAATGTTATTTTTCAAAATAAAGACAATCTCATTTATTCCAGAAACAAAATACAAATACACTACATTTGGCCGTCTCTCCTACTATGGTAGATGACGCACCATAGGTAGGAGACTTCTTCTCGTGTGAAGGTAACAAGGTTGATCGACATGAAACTTGGTAAACACTATGTCTACGAGTCCAACTTTAACGACAGCAGGAAATCTTTCATTTCAATTGCAATTAATATAGTGTATAAGAAAGAAAAAATAATTACTAGGCATTATGAAAATTCAGGTATTCACCAGATTTAATAAAATTTTGCAATACTTTTTGCTTTTGGGATCTCTCTACTCCTGGGCTAACTTCCATGACGCCACGTGTGGCAACAAGAGAATCAGCCTGCGTCTTCTCTCCTACCCCCGGCATCTTTCTCCTAGCTTTACCTAGATCGCCTGCATCTGCAATGGGGCCCCGTTCATTCAATTTCTCAACAAGTCGCTGATGACTTTAATATTGCGAAGCACGCACCGTCCTGTCGCACCCCAGATCATTATTGCCCTTATTATTTCTACCTGTTGTTGAATCGTGTATCTATTTGTATAGATTTGCCAACACTAATGATGACACAGCTGTTCAGCAGGCGCCAATATGACTATTTTTACACTCTTAAGCGGCCCTACACGGTCAATAATATTGACAATACAGTATTGACAATAAGACCCTCAATCCTCGTGCTAACCGTCTCAATCCTTCCCTAACCTTACAACGTCAATTTAATTGTCAATAGTTTGCTCAGTACTTACTACTTTCTCCAGTAGGAGAGTGAAGCTACGTGGTTTTTACCTCAGTTATTTGCTGTTTTTTTCCCCTTCCAAAATATGAATAACGTACACAAGCTTGCGTAGCTATATTTTGGGCTCTTGGCACTACTCAGTCAATTGAGAACGCATCACTGGATGAAAGAAAATGGTTAGACGAAGAGGATGAATGTTCTCTTTAACTACTTTTAAGGAAAACAGCCTCTGCGATGTGGATTCAGAACTACTTTCGAAATGGATGAACCTACCTTTCACAAACTGTTACAGAGATGGTTGAACCACTTTATTGAAAAGACAGGACATAAATACTGAGAGAAAGCTATAGTGTTCTAGGGAAGATTAGCCTCTAACCCGAGTATTTACCACTGTGACTTTAAAGATTTCAGCCTAATGTCCCCAATACTATCAGCAAAGCGTAATTATTGTTTTTTTTATCCTACGCCCAGCCGGGCAGTCTTTCAGCCATTCGCTCCTAGCTCCATATAACTTATATTATTAAACTGCACTTGTGTCTTATGTCCTTGCCATGCAGGACATGTTGACCAATGAGAGAGACCATTTCTTCTTGTTCACTTAGAGGGCATCGTGCTGAGTTGACGAACCTATTCAAAGCTGCAATAGAAACCTGTGAAACCTTTATATATGTCCTACAAGACTTTGAAAAAAATTACAATCACCTTTAAAAAAATGTATGATTGAAGTTTTATTTTAATACACAAATCTTTCCAAAGTACCTTTGTAAGATATTGTATCACTGTTGTTGAGGTTAGTTTCAACTTTGTATAAAACTACTGAACTGAGTATTGATGGAAAATATTGGCACCGCTCCTACACGGTCAATATTATTGTCAATATCCCCTCCAATTCTCAGTATTGATCCACGAAAATCAGAAAATCCGGATTTCATCACTACTCTTGTCAATACCGACCGTCAATTCAATTTTTTCACCTTACCTGGTCAATATTATTGTCAATACGCTAAAGTATTGTCAATATTATTGACTGTGTAGGGGCCGCTTTATTGATTGGCCCATTATAATGTTAAATCAAGTTAGCATGTAGTGGCTTTAATAACTTTTTTTAATGATTATAAAATTCCAGGAAGAACGATGTGAATTTTTTTTAAATAGGTAGATAAAAAGCCTTATTAACAAATTTACAATGATGTGCAATAATAATAAATAGAAGTTCCAAAGTACATTAACATTATAACCTTCCTGCATTGTTTATATAGTGATTTTTTTTTGGGATAAGGTGAGAAACAATATGCTGGGAAAAAAGGGAAAAAAACCTGCCGCTTTAGGAAAAATATTAAGAGAGGATATGTTTCGTCTAGGAGGCTATTTCGCGCAGAGTGGACTGCATGACAGTCTAGAGTGAAGAGGAATTTCAGGAGACGATTTTGGATGAAGGAATAAACAATGATTTTACGTTATTTATAGAATTTTTTTTGTTTTACTTATCTTGAAAACTCCTAAGTTAAATTTATTTAGAATGTTAACAAAGGAAGTTAGAAGCGGTAAAAATTAAATGAGGTCACTAATGAAAATAATTTAAAGCCAATGAAAGAAACAGGAAAAACCCAAAATACTTCCTATTAAAAAAAAAAAACAAGCTTATAAATTTTTTTTTTAAACGGTTCGTTCATTTATGAAAGTAATATTCAAATCCAACTTTATTGGCACCGCTTAATAAGAAACATCTAATTATGTGATGTAGCGATAATTAAATACTATGAACAAGAACAGGTAATAAAATATTAAATATTGTGTCAATTCTAGGTTATTTTACTTCTTTTTTTTTTTTTTGACTATAATATTTATTTGATTATTATTGTTTTTAAAAGCAATAATTTTTAACTAAATTTTTATATAAAGTTTTTGAATCAATCGAAAGATTATTCAGTTATTCTAATGAATTTTACCATGAATGTCTAACGATACATATTTTATAGTGTCAAATAATTTTGTAATAATATGTAATTAAAAGCTACAATTCTTATTATTAAACATTAACTACTGCTTTTCATTGTGTGTGTGTGTGTGTGTGGGGAAAGGGGAAACTGTTAACTTTTATAAAAACCTTTCTATAGTAATTATTACTGTAACCGATTCAATTTTCACTTAGCTAAGCTGGTTAATAATTAATTACCCTGTAGTAAAACAGCCGTTTTTATTGTTATTATCTGCATAATAAAACGTTTTGTATAACGCCAATTTGTTTGAAAGTAATTTGATATAGTAAAAGAAAATGAAAGATTTAAAATAGAATGTAACTTTAGTGTGTAGGTGGTAGTAGTATTACATCATTTACATTTTTAATGAATTTAATTAACTTAAATGTCTAATACTTCCTTTTTATTTTTTGTTTTTATTTATTACAACTGTTATATATCACATCTGATTTTTCTACCTATAATTATATATCTTTTTACAACTTTCTTACACAAGCAAACGGATTGCTTTTTTTATTTTCTACAACTTCCTTTCTTGAAAATTTTTCATCCATCTTAACCAATATTTTAAATTCTTATCAGTTTGATGATTAATATTATGTTTGAAAAATACTTGTTTTTCTTAATAAACATCATCTAAAATGTTATATTATAATTAAATTTAATTTACTTTAGATAACAACTGATTGAAATTTTTAATATTTAAAATCTATTTTATCTTTAAAACTTTTATATTATTTACTTGTTAATTACTTAAATAAATGAAGGTAATCTACATTGAATATTTGTGCAACATTCAGTTTAATTTACATTAATTCCCCTTTCAGTTTTACATATTAATAGTAAAATTAATGACAAAAGAAGTTTTTTTTTTTTTTAACTGTTCATGGAAGGGAAGGGAATAGCTATGTGGTTAGCGTACTGGATTCCCATGCGGAGGACCCGGGTTCGAGTCCAGCCGTGGCTACTCTTAGATTTTTTTCTTCCTAGGAACCTCTACAGCTCACTGGCCGTTGATGGACAGTGTTGTCTGTAACGAGAGAACGTTGTCCAGAGGCCGGCAATGCACTGAGAAGGTTCCGGGCGCCAATGACCATACATGTTGACGCGCCTTAAATTAAAAAAAAAAATCTGGTGTGAAACACTCACACAACTTTCTCTTACTGTAGTTTTCAAAATTGTAATTGACAAATTTTAAAGTTTGAGCACTAAATTTCATGAAATTCGTTCGGAGTTCGTCGAAAACTGAAAGAAATGTTCTGTAAAAGCGCAGTTTCGGTTTACTAATTTTCTTGAAACTCGGAATTTTGGCCATCTCTTTATTTCTAATATACTATTTTTAGAAATGTATAATCAACTATGATAGAACTTAGAGTAAAACATAACCTCTCTCCCCCCAAAGCCCTTTAAATGGCTTCACCAGCAGAAATGTTTCCAAAATAAAAGTTGTAACTCTTTGTGTAGTTAACATTACAAGTTTAAAGAAAATCGTTGGAGCCGTTTTCGAGAAAATATCAAAAACTGAAAAATACATTTCGGTAAAACTTCCGGTGCCTTTCCAAACTCGAAATTTCAACAACACATTTAATTCTAATTAATATTATTAAGGGGACAGAATTGTATAATAAACTGAAATAGCACTTTAGATGAAAACCTAACCCCACGCCTTCCCTAAAAGTTGATATACCAAGTTTAAAGATAATCGTCGGAGCCATTTTTGAGAAAATCGCAAAAAAGTAAAAAAAAAAAAAAACTAGTAAAGTGGTACTTCCGGTTGAGGAATTTTGATAGATAACATACTGTCAAATCCCACGGTGATACCTAAACGGAATATCCGTTTAGAAAAATTGACAATTTTTAAGAGGAAGTATTAAGATGTTGTCAAATTTTTTCGAATAATCAAATTTTTACCGGAAGTACATTTTTGGATGTATCTTAAGTCCAAAAAAAGAGTTTATCGGTAGTAAATGGTTTGTGCATGGTGAACAGCATAGCTCAAAAAAAGGAAAAATCGCAGAATATTCAAACTTGATTTTCCGTTTGAATATCACAATAGGATCTGAAGGAAGTGATCTGGGAAAAAAATTGCATATTCGGAAATAACACTTTACTGGGCGGATTTTTTCATTTTTTTTTTTTTTGCGATTTTCTCCGCATATTTGGGACGGCCAAAACTCTTAAAGGAATGTTTGATGGAGTTGGAGTTTAATGGTATCTTTAGATATTGTAACGCAGCCAATGGTGCCATCTAGGAGAGAAGGCAGGTACCTAAGGTTCTCCTAGTGGCCACTGGAAGCGCTGGCGGCTCTCTAGTTCTCTCTAGAAAAATTCAGAAGAGTCTAGAAGGTTCTCTACCGGTATAAATAGTGGGACCACAGAGAGTTGAGAGAGTTTTCCAGTTACAAACGAAGTGTACGTTTGTGGAAAGTGTATAAAAAGTGAACAAAGTGAACTTTTGTGGTTTAAACTGTGAAGTAATTATTATTATGTGTTGTATTTTGTTATTTATTGTGTATAACAATAAATTGATGTTTTCTTTATTGAAGTTTAGTGTATTTTATCTATACTAACCCACTTAAAACTAGTTGCAGTAGCTAGTTTAGAGGGGAATAACGTTACAATATTGTAGTGAGTTTGCTAGGGGAGGCTTTTTAGGATGATTATGTTTTTGTGGACGGATAAGAATCAAGAGATTCTTAATTAAATAACTGCAAAAAGTTCAAGTCACGTGAGTGACACTAGATCGCTTACTTTCTGTTCTTGCATTTAGAGAAAGTTTTGTTTATATTTATTTATTCAGATATATTTGTGCCTTCTAACTTTAAAGATATCATATATAGATATTTATGCTACACCATAGATTTGATAACGCCGTCGCTAATGATGGCCGTTCGCTCAAATCTAGTTGTAGGAAAACTTTTGCTAGATTTTCAAGCAAATTTCAACACTTTATATTTCTCTGAGAATAAGATGATATTTAGTTTGTTTAAATATTTTAATTTTGATTGATATTGTCACATATTTTTATTAGGAACTTATTTTTATATTGATAAAAATTTTATAGCAATGTTTTGAATTTTAAAATAGAGAGAATTATTAGATGGAATGTGCAGCAAAGTTAACTTCCATAAATTATGATGTTATATACTTCATATATATCTCTGACATTATTTAAATTATTAGAATGTGTTATATAATATACACAGAGAAATTATATGTATAGTATTATACTAATAGGAACCAGGTACTCCTCATATATGTACATAGAAATATGTATGATATAGGAAAGGAGCATCCAACAAGGCTCTGGCTGGCTACCTTGTTAATTATACATAGATTTAGTGCACCAATCTTGTTCATTCTATCTCCTTCTATTGGTATATCTTTATCTCTGTTTTAACAAACTTTACTACTATTAGTGATCAGATATATTACCTGTCGTAACAATCTCCCTCTGCTGCCCATTATTCCTCTTTTTCATTTAATGTAATAACATTCTTTTAATAAATTTATATTATTCAATTAATAATCTCATTGCCATCATGATTAAGATATTACGTAGTTTTCATACTTTTTTCAAATTATTATTATTTGTTTTTTCCTTTTCAATTTATAAAGCATAATTTTTAATTCAGCTATGAGAAAGAAATATTTTAAATCAATATTAAAATTTCACATACAACTTCTTATAGAAAGGGAAAATTTTATAAAATAATGTATACTAACGGACAGAATAATTGGTTTGAAATTGTTACAGATAATTTATTTGAAACCTTAACAGTCAATGATTATAATAAACGGAAAAAAATATTAAAACAAACAAAAGAAAAAAAATCTGGTGAGAAACACTCATACGTCCTATACAAAATTGACAGAAATTATTTTACATTTGGAGATTTCTGTTCAGAGCTTTAAAATTAATATAGAAAGATGGAGTTGGCTCAGTTAATCATATCAATGTATTTACACAATAGTCCAGAAGTTAGCGCAAATAAAATATGAAATTTAACGCAAAAAAAACTCTGCGAAACCCCCCATAACAAAAAATTTCCAAAAAAAAGTTGTTTCGAATAAAAACTAAAAAAAAAAAAATCACTTCCGGTTGACGGGTTCATGTATGGACCATTCGCTAAAAAACATTTTTTACCGTATTCAAGGGTCTTTAAAACATGTACTTCCGGTGAAAAGTTAATTTTAAAAATCTGACATGATCGCAATATTATGTTTAAGTGAAAGTAAGAAAGCGTAAATTGTCAGTATGTTTTGTCTGTTATACAGATAAGATCATGATGGGATATGTTGAAATGATTAAAAACTCATTCCTGGTACACACAATGAATTATGTATTTTAGCGATGTTTGTAGATTGTTGTAGGGGAATATATTATTGTAGCTTTTTCCAATGCACAACCGCCCTTCAAGCAGCGTTCTCTAGCTACAGACAACACTGCCCATCACCGGACAGTGAGTTGTAGAGGCTCCTAAGAAGAAAAAAAATCTAAGGGCAGCGTGCTGGATTCGAACCCGGGACCTCTGCGTTGCTAATCCAGCGCGTTACCACTGAGCTAATCTCTTCCTTCTCCCTTGACTTTCGCCACTCAAGTAGGAACGGAGACCCTAGTTTGTGTACTGTGTTTGTCCTTGTCTGTAAAGTGTAGAGGGTATGTAGTTTTAAGTGTGTTGTGTACTGTTCTGACGAAGTGCATGGAGTACTGAGCTATGGTAACCCGTGGGGTCGCTACTCCCCAAGTAACTACATGCAACAAATATCCCTTGCGGGCTATTTTAGCGATTACTTAGTGAAAGAATGAGTAAAGAAAAGTTTAGAACTGTACTGTACTGTTAAAGTCAGAAGTGTACTTGTCATAACACAAGTTAAGCCATAACCGGCTACCTTCAGCCGGTTAGGTTAGCTAGTTTGTAGACAAATTTTTGACCAGTAAAAAACTTCTTGACAGAGAGTTGAATGAAGATTTCTTGCACAGTTTGATTACTTCTTGGAATAGTTGCCTGTTTATAAGTACTCCTAATTCTAATTATTATTACTCTTTGAGAGTGGTGTATAGACTTTTGAATATTGCCATAATCTCTTAAATGGTTTAGTCCTAGGTTCCTTTTTCCGAATGTGACCCTTTTTTTGACCTTGTTTCTTCCATTGCCTCTTGACTTTACAGCAGGGCCATCTCGCGAGTGCTTCCGGAGTTATCTCCAGCTTTTGCCTTTTGCTCTCGCCCAGCCACCTGTTCAGCGCTGCATTCCTACCATACAGAATATAGACAGACAATAAAGCAAGTTGGTTTGAATTGGCCTCAATATTTTACACAAAACTTTGCTTTCTCCTATCATTCCTAACCCCGTGGCATTGCCTTGCGATTTCAACCTGTAGACCCCCTTGACATATTCTGGGAGTCTCCGGTGTGAACCGCTGATTTATAATTTTGAATTCTTGTTTTCAGACTGACAGATCCAATTAAGCTTCAATTTTGGCAAACTTAAATATGTACGATTTAGTTTAGCTCTTGAAAGGAGCTTGATGGTTCTTGTGAAGTTGTAGCCTATTTCTCAGGTAGATCTGGCAGAGTGGGATGAGTACTATATGAGGTGACTGTCACGAGTAGAGCGGTAATATTGTGGTGGCCGATATTCTGGTGAATTTTCTCAACACAAGATTTTTTACAAGACTGTTTTTGTTCCATTACTTAAGAATACTCTTAGTCTTCTATTCCAAACATATTTCTCAATATATTTACCTATTGAGGAATACTTTTTAAGTGGCACTCCATCTTGATTAAGACATTGCTCTATGTCAGGTTTGAATAGAGAGAAAAACTAGCTGGCAAAAGATAAATTTCTACATCTTATCTTTTGTAAAAAGACAAAGCAAAATCTTACAATATGAGGTTTAGCATTATTCTTTGGGAGATGTCACATGACCATTTATTATAATAACAAATATGACCTTAAGGGCTCGTCAATGTACCGAATAGCATTGAACTTGCCTTGGATGAGGTTAGCTAAATCTAAAGCATTTGATACCATTAACTTATACTTACGTTGCTATGACTCGAAAGCAAACTCAGAATTTAGTCATTCGCTCGAATTCACTTTCTTAACGTCACTGGTTTCCCTTGACACCACTAGGATGGTCTCTGTTATTAATAGAAGTAAAGGTGAAAGAAGGCTGTATGTCTCTGATGTTTTCCAGCTCTGCGGAACCAACCACCACCAACAAGGGGGTATGTCGTTTAAATCGTAGAGGCACCCTTTGTCTGTAAGTTATTTACCGAGTTTATAAGAAAAGATAATGAAGAGCAAAACTCCTCCCTCAAACTCATTTGTCGAAAGTGCCGATCTTCACGTGGATAGTCTCCTAAGGACGTCCACTTCCAAAGCTACAGTCCTCATACCAGGATCTACATACTTGTGGCACCAACAAAGTATGATCTCGGTCCAAACGGCAAGTATCGAGGAAATAATACAGTCTTAGTGCACAGCTAAAATACCTCTCTATCAAAGTATTGTGTAATTTGATATATAACCAGTGTTCCGGCAATTCTTAGCAAAACGGAAATTAAATTTTGTGTTCAATAAAACCTTCACATTAATTAAACTAGTTTGTTCATACAGGTGATCTTTGCACAATAAAGCTCTAAAAACTGAATGATATAAACATTTCTACATACAACTTTTCCTCTTTCTGCGTAGATTCTTTTTTCCACTGCCGTTTAGATTACCAAAAGAACTATGTTCGAGTTTTTTTTTGGGGGGGGGGGCTTTACAAATAGAGGTTATATTATTATTTCTGGTGGGGTCTTAAAAGGTTCTCTTGAAAGGTAGACATGTTTTCGATACCTGTGTTTTAAGATTATAACGCCAAAGAAATTTCGGAGATGAACTTTCCGACTTTGATGGAAAGAAGGAAAAAAGTTATATATGCATGGATTTTGGGTCCCTTTAAGAAATATATAGAAAATAATAGATTTTTGTGAGATTAAAAACTAAATTCAACTATTTTTTTTTTTTTAAATGTATTAATAAAAAATGAGAAATAAATGAAGTTCACATTCATTGCACCACAAACATGCAAATAGATTTGCAAATTTAAAACAATCGCGTTACTTCTTAACGTTTTAAGAACCTCGTTAGGTTAGCGGCTTCTTTTCTTCTCAAGTTAAATGAAGAATACAAATCTGAAACGTACTAAATTTGTAGCCGCTTCTCTCATCTGTAGAAAGCAGTAAATAATTGTAAATAACTCGTATTTGAACGCGGTTAATCTTCTTTTTATATCTTGTTTCGGTAGTCTTGATTCTACCATGTTTTATATTATGACTGACTCCTTATTTGTTAGATTATAGGTTAGATGATAGCATTATATAGTACAGTTTTTTTTTTTTTTTTTTTTTATGGTCGTATATTATGGTTGCAATATTTGTAACAACTTCAAATAAAATTATGTAAACTAATTGACCAAGAAATCTCTTGATAATGACGAATATAAAACTGTCGAAACTTGAGTAGTTTTCCCCATGTTTATAAAAAAAAATAAAAAAATAAAAAAAATAGTTTTAAAGGCTACATTATAGTTCTATTGGATACAACCTACACAATATAAATTATATCATCTAGCCTATAATCTAACAAATAAGAAGAATAATATAAACAAGAATGTATTAGGAGTAAATATAAACGAGTATTAATAGAAAATATTGTATTCATTTCAGATTTTCGTTACTGAATTATTTAATATTTTATATTTCGTTTAGTTATCAGTAAGGACCTGCCTTCTGCTAGAAATATTTCTACTGATATTTTTCTTTCACCTTTTTCTATTTTCTCATAAATTGCATTAACGAGTTTTACATAAAATTGGTGTACTAATTACACATAATTATAATAACCCTATAACTTTTAACTGTGATGAACTTACCACTCCTATAGACCGCGCCACTGATGTTATGTTCATATTACTACCGCACCATAGCGCCACTGATATTATATATGCTCTAAGATCGGTGGTTTCCTAATTTCTGTGTCGTGCCCACGGCTCCCTGCATTTATTTTAACAGTTTAATTTTATAAATATTATACTTATATTACAATTGATTTAATGGATGACAAAACAATGTTCATATTTTGTAAAGTTCTTAATAGAAAAATATAGTCTTTACACATTATAGTAATTGTAATTAATATAATAGACAATTTTAAAAATGCAACAAAAAAAAATATTTCAACACACCGAAATAATTCACAAACAGTCAACTTATAAAATAATACTCTCCTTACAACTTATTTAATGAATTTCAAAGCAATATTATATATTTTGTATATTTTTAACGGAAAAATTAAATATTTATTATAATAAAAAATCAAAAAAATTTTAATTAATCTTTAAAAAATACAAAAAGCAATTTAATACAATATAATACTATTTTTACTGTGATGGGTGGACTTGTTTATCTCCAAATATCTTTTTTCAAATCGTGGTATGACTTAAAAAAGTTGTTTGACTTTAAAAAAAATATTTCCCCCGGTATTTTACCCGTCGTAGCATGCATATTGGTTTTGTTCCTGACCGGTTTCGGCTTTTTCATCCATCGTCAAAGCAAATCCCCAAGTTCGTGTAGAGAGTTCACGTCAACGAAATGTTGTATCAAATTGTATCAACTAACAAGTGTGAGTCTACGGAAACATTTTATTAAAGTGAACTCTCTACACTAACTTGGTGAATTTGCTCTGATGAAAATCCAAAACCGGTTAGGAACAAAACCAATATGCATGCTACGACTTTGATGAAAAGAAGGACGGATAAAATACCGGATGTTAACCAGCATTGCTGACTCACCCACATTTTCATCAAAGATATTTCTGATGAAGCTGCGCGGTCCCCCCCCCTCATGTGATTGTCTCACAGTTTGGAAAATGTTACCATAAGAGATCCGAGCGCTTGATATGACTATCAGTTTATGAAATAAGAGAAATAAGCTCTAGCCAAATTATCAAGTGGATCCACCAAATCGAAATATAAACAGTTTTCAAAGAGACAACGCTTTTCTTACTTGCGCCGCCGAAATAAGGAGACGCGGAGTATATAACTCCAGAATCATCATTTATTCGGATAGCCAGGCTGCCCTGCGGGCAGCTGACTCGTGGGAGATCAGCTCAAGGCTGGTGTGGGATTGCCTTAGATGCACTTAGGGATATTAGATATTAGATGCATCGAGGTAATGAGGCGGCAGATCGTTTGGCCCGGGAAGGCTCCATCGGAACACTTATAGGGCCGGAACCGTTCTGTGGTGTCTCAAGATGCCTCAGGAGTGCATCCATCAGGACATGGATGCACGACCGATCAAGGGAATGGTGGGTAAAACCCCAGGCCCAGAGGCAGGCGAAAACAAATTATTTATGAGCTACTCGCCCAGGCTAACTGCAGAATTACTTGGCCATAAGGATGGCAGTTGGCGTTCTCACTGGCCATTGCAGACTTAATAAGCACATGCATCGCATGGGCCTGGCAACGGATAGCCTGTGTAGGTTTTGTCACGAAGAAGAGGAAACAGCACTGCACATGCTATGTCGTCACTGCGAGGGGCTAGTACGGCTGAGGGGTACCGCCTCTTCGGAGATGGAGTGCCTGCAGGCCTTAGCCAGGGGCACCCCTCTTGGGTCTATTAAGTCTATTAAGGCAGACAGTACTCGAGAGGGTGCTCTGAAGGTAGGTGCTCCAAATGACCACCTGGGGAGACTTCCCCAGACTCCACAGTTCGATGAATGACAGGACGGGGGTAGGGTCTCCAACTTAGGGGTGCCACAATAGACCCATGGGGGTCGCGGTGGCGCAGGCTGAAGAGCCAATCCTCTCAAAGAATTTAATCTAATCTAAGGAGACAACAACTCTTGAATACAAGCAAAAGGACTTTAATAAGTCTTAATGAAACCATCTTCAACCGAACATATCCAGTCTCTTTTGTATTCATTAGGTCCTAGAATATCAAGAAATAACTTTCACCGAATGCTAGCCGCACTCTCAATCTCTACAACACTCTTTACATTTTAAAAACATATAAATAGATATAATAAGTAGTTCGTTAACATTTGAATATCATCACAATTCCCATCAATATACTTAACATTGTAGTGGAAGAACGAAATAGAAAAATAATAGTTTAGAGTTTAGAATATTTTATAGTATCCAGAATTGTATTTTTGTTAATATTTTATAATTATCTTAGTGCTGTGAATTTACCTTCAAAAAGAGTGTATTTTTAGAGTCAGGTACTGTAAATTGGGGTCATTGCTAGTAGGGAAACAAAGGCACAAAATTTAATACAATGCGACTTGGCCAACTGCTTTGTTAGAGAGCATTCCTTCGAACAGGCCGTACTCTACCTTCCAACAAGGATAGTCTGAACTCAGCCTTCAACAACTAAGTCGGTATTCTGCTTCCATAGCCAGAACACTACTATAGGAATCGCTCTCTAAATATCTGTGCCAGTTTCACAATATATTAAGTTAGTTTATAATATCAATTAACTTGTAGTTATTATTTTAACAGTATATATTTATTGTTAACAGTGGTGATTTCTTGATTATTACTAATACTTCATTCTCTTTTAAACTTACATACTTACAAGCCTTTATACAAAATCGCTCGGGCTACACAACAAGCTACCAACACAACACCATAACACCATAACATTACAACATTTTCACGGGAAAATTGATTTTGCTAAGTTTAAAAGGAATCTAATTTTCATTTTATGTCCCATTAAAGTGTCACGTTTATCATTTCTTTATTGCGAAATAAATTGACTATATCTAAACAAATATACTTACATACTATAACCAAATTATACCAATTATGAATAAAATTTAATAGAAATGTAAAATTTGCGGTATATGAAAGAAATACTCTGTCTAGTATTAGATTTTTAATGTTAACAGATCAGTGGGTGGAAGGGGTAACATATTTAAAGATATTAATTATATTCTTCTTTAAATTCTTTTTCACAGAACTTGATCTCAATACAATGATCACAAACAAACCAAAAAAAAAATTACTAGAGAAAGCAAAATGTTATTATTTCTTTAAGTAAATTCCAACCAGTACTTGTACATTAGTGTAGTATGTTTGGTATTTGAAAGAATGTATACAGTAGCTAATTAATAGTTGGTACCATCTGATGGTGGTGGTGGGCAGGTGTTGGTCGTTTCTTGTCCACTGATTAGACCACAACATCCCTGCTCCTCTTCTAATTCCACATATTTACTAGTACTTAATTTTCTACTTTATTTCTCCACCGGCAGACCAGTTCTACCAGTGAGGGCTCCCCTTCCCCCACTATTTTCTTATGTACCACACATTCAATGTGGAACACTATTGCTCAGGTAATCCCTCCTTAGTTTTCAAGTATCATTTTTTGAATTTTTTTTTTTTTTTGGTATCATTTTTCACAACTCACCTGCTGTCTTAGATGTCGGTAGTTTTTTTTTTATATTTTTTTATTTCTTTTAATAGCAACCTATTACAACTAACCATTATTCTTTTGACTTAATGATCACTCCGCCATTTATCTTCTAAACTTGATTAAGAAGATAGGTAAAAAAATAAATAAAAAAAGGCTGGAAGAGAATAACATACCTTTAATTTGGTTTTTATGATGCTAGGACTAAATTATGACTAATTCCATTAATACCTTTCCGAAGTACTTATGATTCTGATGATAGTTAATGTGACTCTACTAAACACATTAGCTACATAGTTTACAATTAATTTTTTTTTTCTTTTCTAATTATTATTTTAAAGATATAAAATAGAATTTGCTTGTTAAAAAAAACAAAACAATATAATTTGCGATTATAACAAATCATTGTCAGAATTTGTTTATTCTATCAATGAATGTTTATACTTTTTTACAATGAAAAGAAGTGGTTTATAAAAATTACTATTTCCATTGAGATTTTTTTTCTGTAATATTTCGCTTAATGTCAAATTTATGAACTTGAGTTTTCACTGAAAATCACATATATACTGAAATCTCTTCAGTAAAGTTAAGGTCCCCCTCAGACTATCAGTAATATTGACAGTATCTGCACTGATGGGATACTGACAATATTCCAACAGTTTACTCTCACACTATCAGTATTTGTTCAGTCAGTATATCAGTACTCAGTCCACTTTGTTGCCTGGACTTAATGTAAATCAGTTTTCAGTCAAAATAAAAAGATCGCGTTTATAATGAATAATAAAGAAAAGCTTGTCTTGCAATTATTTTGGGAAATTTAAATTTTTTTTAAAAAAAAAGGCGATTTTTCAATTTCTTCATTATTAAATTCCATTTGGAGAGTTGCTTCCGACCATGGCTCCGTGTACTATACTGTAAAGATACTATCAATACATCCTTCATATTATCAGTATTTCATCAGTATACGACCACCCCCACAATAATGATGGAATTTTTTTTGAAATCCCAAAAGTATATCAGTATTACTGTCAGTCCATCAGTACCTGCCCACACACTATCAGTAATACTGACAATATCAATTAATATTGACAGTATTACTGATAGTCTGAGGGGGCCTTTAGGCTTTCGTCTAATGTTTTACTTCAGTAAGTAGTTGTTTTTTTTTTTTTTTTTTTTTATGAGAGGATATGCACTGAGACCTGAAAGATTTATTGTGCCCTCCCGGAGCTTTCTCCAGTGCACTACCGGCCTCCCAGCAGTGTTCTCTAGCTATAGCCAACACCACCCCATCACCAGACAGTCAGTTGTAAAGGCTCCTAGGAAGAGAAAAATCTAAGGGCAGCAGGCTGGATTTGAACCCAGGACCTCCGTGTTGCTAGTCCAGCGCACTACCACTGAGCTAATCCCTTTCCTTTCAGTACAGTATATTCAACTAACTATTTTATTAACTTCCATTAAATGTATTTCTTGAAGACAAACTTTCAAACATATCGATTATTCGGATTTGGGACTTCCCGAAAGTTTATAATTTTTTTGTTTTAACCTTGAAAGGTTCACTGCTCTTATATGTGCTTACGTCTTTTTATTTGATGCTTTTTTTGTTTTTGGAAAATTAATGTTATAAGTTCTGAATGGGGAGTTTTTTTTTTTTTTTTTATGGCATAGGCTCTCTCGGCCATAGCCATTTACCGAACTTATGGATGAATCACTTCACCCACAGCTAGTATCATTCCGCCCTCGCAAACACCGTACTGCTACTACTCTACTATTAAAAAATTCACTCCAACTCATCCACGCTAATAAATAGACGCATACACATTAAACTTGCTCACTTCGTACTATATACATGAACTAAGTGGGGTAGATTACTCGATATTCCTCACACCCCGTTATGCCTAAGACTAAAATTGTAACATTCATCCTAACTAACACATCTACACCATTAAATACAAATAATCCAAATAAATACAGGCACCCAAATAAAATTACACACTCATACTTTTAAAGCTATATTCTTAAACTTATTCCTCTCACCCCGTTATACCTAAATCTATAGTAATCTAGACCTAAATTAAAGCTTTTTTTTTACTACTCAAATACGCTGTTATAGAATTAGATATTTGCATTCAGTTTATTGATTTCGATTCTATACTTTACAAATTTCTATTTTGCATTGTTTTATGAATTCCAATATGATTTCTACAATTATCTCATCCGGCTTTGTTACAATGCAACTTTCCTATCGTATTCTTAATGTCCAACTTAATTTAGTATCCAGTATCATACCCAGGAACTTAACATTATCTTTAATTGGAAAGAATTTCGAGTTAGAATGGGGAGAGTTCCCTGACGATAAGCTTAAATCTGAACTGTTACTTCAATTTTATTGGGGATTGGTAAAAAATGCTTCCTGAAACTGTAAGGTTAAAGGCAAGATTGGTAATGGCCGTTCCCCAACATGATTGTATTTATGGACAATGTTATGAAGGGGTTTTATGGATGTTTGGTAAAAAGTCCAAGTTTGAAGAAAATCTGAATATTACGTATATATTAATAATTATTTCAAATTGTAATAATTGATGTAATAGATAGACGTGATTTTTTTACACCAAAATATTTACTTTCTCTTTCTTATTGGGTAAGAGGAAGTATTCTGTTCGTGCTATATCTTTGAAATTGAGTTTTAACCGGAAATACATGTTTTTGGATTCCCTGATTCGGAAAAAAAAAAATTTCGACCAGTAGATTGATTGTTGGGGTAGGCTTTTTAGGAGCGATAATTTTTGTATTTTTTTTTTTTGTTGGGAGATGACAGCCATATAAGGCTTAAGTCCCGCAACTTCGGGCACCCATTTTAATAATAATATAAATACACACATACTCTATAAGATAAACAAGCATAAATTTTGTTCATTATAAGGAGACCACAAATAATTTATTTATTACTTTCCCTTACTCCTAGTAAGAGGAAGTATTGTAATCGTGTCAAATTTTCGATATCGAGTTTTCACCGGAAATATCCGTTTTGAGGTTTCCTGAGTCCAAAAAAGTGGTTTTTAGCAAATAGTCTGTGTGTGTATGTGTATATGTGAACTGCATAGCTCAAAAACGGAAAACCGTAGAAAGTTGAAACTTGATATTCCGTTTAGGTATCACCATTGGATCTGACAGTTCGTTATCTGTCAAAATTCCCAATCGCAAGTACGCTTTACTAGTTTGTTTTTTTTTTAAACATTTTTTGCAATTTTCTCAAAAATGGCTTGGACGATTTTCTTGAAACTTAGTACACCAATTATACATAGAAAGAGCTACAACTTTTATTTGAAATATTTCAATAGGAAAATTCATTTAAGGGCACTTTTGAGGGAGGGGGTTACGGCTTCCTCTAAAGTGCTATTTCAGTTTATTAGACAATTCTCTTATCTAAATAATGTTAATTAGAATGAAATATATTGTTGAAATTCTGAGTTTGAAAAAAATCGGATGACCGGAAATGGTTTACTTTACCACTTTACTAAATGATTTTTTCACTTTTTCGAGATTTAATCGAAAATGGCTCCGTCGATTTTCTTGAAATTTGGTAATATAAACTACACATACAAAGAACTATAACTTTTATATAAAATATTTCTCCTGGTAAAGTCATTTAAGGGGGCTTTTAGGGGAGGGGGTTATGTTTTTCTCTAAAGTGCTATCATAGTTGATTATACAATTCTACAATCCAAACAAAATTAATTAGAAACAAATAGATGGCCAAAATTCCAAGTTTCTAGAAAATTAATAAACCGGAAGTTCGCTTTTACTGAACAGTTTTTTTCAGTTTTCGACGAATTTCATTAAATTTGATATACACAAACTATAAAATTTATCAATTATCATTTTGAGAACTGGAGTAAAAGAAAGTTGTGTGAGTGTTTCACACCAGATTTTTTTTTTAATTGGATTGGACACTTTTTATGGACATTATTGCTAGTTTGCTCAATTGATCTGTATTGTTTGGTATCAGTGGCTGTCAGTAACAGGTAAATATGATCATGATTGAATCTGGTCCTAATTACGTATATTGTAGCCAGATGTAAATTTCAAAGATAGAAAGAAATTAAAAAAACGAAGTAAAAACCAAATGTTCCTATAATAGAATCTTTTGTGGAAATAAGTAGAGACTCAAGTAGAATACATTAAACAATATACGGTGGTGACAAGGCGGCTAGGTACAGGAATCAGAAGGCTATTAGTACTTGATGTAATTGATCCGCAACCAGTGATGTCCAGAAGGGGGTAGGTAACTATCTTAGCCAAACAGTGGGTCTGAATAAGCAGACCAACAACATTCCTGTACGTCAGAAGTTCTCAGACCGACAAATGACTGGACTGTCTCTCGTTCCGTGGGAGCAATAAGTATGTTTTTATAGTACAGAACTGCGGCATATTGGTGCTACCTTCTATAGAATCTTAAATCGTCTACTACCAATGAACACATAAAAATTCCTGTTAACTGTACTTTTTAAATTAAAAAAGAAATATCTGCTGTGAAACACTCACACTACTTTCTTATTGAAATTACTTAAAAATTTGCACCAAACATATAACTTTTACTAAAAAATACCTAATTGTCTTCAATGTTATATAAATTGGAAGAACCTAAACATAATTAAAAAAAATTTTTTTTAATGAGGTTGACCTCAACTCACCCTCAAAAATGCCCTGAAATGAATTTTCTCGGCAAAAATTTCAAACAGGTTACTGTATCTAAAATTAGTATACCAGTTTAACGAAATCCGTTAGTGTTGAAATGTAGTTGGTGTGATGTGTTGTGGTAGTGGTAGTAGTAGCTTGTGGCGTGAGCGGTTTAGTAAAGGGCTTGTGTGTATGTTCAAAGAGAAGAGAAGTAATAAGTAATATTTAAGAAAACACTGGTAGATTAAATTAAATATATTATCTTTAAAGAAATTTAAATGCATTTCAATAACACAATAGTTATGTTTATAAATCAATTATTTATATAGATTAAATGCAATACTCCTATGCTTAACTTATAGCTGACACTGATGTTTACTAGTACAAGTGTTCTGGTTCGGTGTCTGTTTCAGACTGTTCTTGTTTGAAAGCAGAATGCAGACTTGTCTGGTTGAATGCAGAATTTAGACTGTTCCAATCCTTTCAAATAATGCTGGTATGTCTGGAAGGAGTGTATTGTTTTATCCTAACTGTTTCTTGTCCCTTTGTCTCTTCAGAAGTATTGACCTAAATTATAGTACCTGGCTCTTTCCCCTTCACTAAAATACACTGTTTGGACTAGCTAAAATTCACAAAATTATTTTACTAAACTATTTGCAGAATCCTTATTTTCTTTCATTTCTTTCTTTCACTACAGTGTCTTTGTAAGATAAATCGCAGAATACTGAAGAAAAAAAAAAAAAACTGCTCAGTAAAGTCACACTTTTGGTCATTCAATTTTCATCAAACACGGAATTTTGGCAACATATACAATTAAAATTAATATTATACAGATGATGGAATCACATGATTCCAACTAAACTAAAATAGCACTATTTAGAGGGAAGCAGAAACTTCAACCATA
>JAAEAF010000606.1:42649-77662 GCA_011037195.1 Triatoma infestans
TATGGAAAAAAATGAATATATATAAATTAACTGTAAAAATGGGTAGCAAATTCTGTGGCCAATGCACAAGAAGCAACTGGACCAAGACAAAAAGGAGAATAAATTTATTATCTCTTTCAATAAAAGCCAAAAGAATGACGCTTGCCTTGAAAACGTAGAATCCCTGGTTGCTAGGGTTGGAAGACCCATGTGTCCTTAGCGCATACCGGGGAAAAGAGGAGAGGAAATAATATGAATAAAGAAATAATTCTTATGTGCCTCTAACTCTTGAGTCTTGACCACTCTACACTGCTACTTGCCTCATGATCGTAGATAATAATTAAATGGGTTTCCAGAAGCTGTACGGCAGGAATTAAAAAACCATGTGATTTCACAATAAGCCCATGCAGCCAGAGAGAATCGGAGCCACTTAATCAATAAGACAACCAGCTTATGGACACTACCCAGGAAAACCAGAAGTGATAAACTTGGGTAGTGTCTATAAGCTGGTTGTCTTATTGATTAAGTGGCTCCGATTCTCTCTGGCTGCATGGGCTTATTGTGAAATCACATGGTTTTTAATTGACTTTACCCCGGAAATATACGTATTGAGGTTCCGTGAGTTCGATAAAAAATGTTTTTGTGAATAGTCTGAATGTCTCTATGCATCTTTTAACAAAATATCTCCAAATACAAGCTCAAACTTGGTATTCCGTTTAGTATTACCACTGTATCTGACACGAATAAATAGCTCCAACGATTTTCTTCAAACTTTATATATTATCATCTATACACATAAATACTTATCACTTTTATTTGTAATATTTTTTGGGGGAAAATTTATTGTTTCGGGGGGGGGTTTCTGGGGGAACAGTAGCGTTATGCTTTTCTCTAAAGTATCACTCTTCAGTAGAATATATTGATTTCACCATCTAGAGTGAAAATGGCTTCAACGATTTTTTTTAAAACTTGGAATAATTGCTGCATTGAAACGTATCACTTTCATTTGAAACGTTTTTCTGAATAAAATTTTTTTAAGGTTGCTTTAAGGGGTCTGTCGTCTTTTAGTATAAATTTCAATTTGCATATGATTTGTTGGTTTTGACATGGGGCGTTCCTAATAGGCCCTCCGCTCCAAGTATACAAGAAAAAATCAACCATCTTTTTTTTTTTTAATGGCCTAGCCCAGTGGTCGGCAAAACGCGGCTCTTTGACTCCTTGGCTGCGGCTCTTTCACGAAATGTTTAGGCTCTGTCACGGAATATTATTTATTAACTTGCCTTGTAAGAGACGAATAAACATTTTTGAAACGCAAGCCTACAGAAAAGAGGTACATTTTTAGAAACCAACAACGGATAGTCGCTCGCAGTCATGTGTATCATTATCTCCGGCGCAGACATTTCCTGAAGAAATTTGCAAAGTAATGGAATTGGTGATCAAGATTATCAACTTCATTGTAGCTAAAGCTGTTTACCATAGCCAATTTAAAGAATTTCTATTTGAGATAGAGAGTGAGTATGCAGATCTTCTGCTGCATAACAAAGTTCGTTGGTTATCGAAAGGAAATGTTTTAAAACTTTTCGCTTCACTGTTTCCTAAAATAAAAGCATTTCTTCTTGAGAAGAGTGTTCACTATGCAGAGCTAACGAACGATCTGTGGATCCAGAAATTTTATTTCATAGTGGATGTTACTTCTCATCTAAATCAGCTTAATCGTAAGTTACAAGGAAAAGGAAACGCAATTTTTTCGATGTTAGAAGAAATAATTTTATTCGAAAACATATTGTCTCTTTTTGCCGAAGATTTTGAAAGAGGAACTCTGATTCACTATTATTGTCAAGAAAATAAGTCTAATATTGACATTTGTTATTTCAGAACAACATTGTTGAATATGATGGAAGCTTTTCTCAGCAGGTTCAAAGACTTTAGAAACAGCAAACCGTCGTTAGCCTTTGTTAAAGTACCTCTGAATGCCACGGTAACAGAAATACATTTTTCGCCCTTTAATATTTGATATTGGCCACTTTGAAATGCAATTGCTGGATTTAAAAAATAATGAATTGTGGAGCTCAAAATTCGAGCGTCTTTGTGCCGACTTAGAGCTATTGGAGAAAAATAAATGTGAATTAAGTTTACAGCACAAGCGGTCTGCTTTGAAAGATCTGGAGAGGGAAGATATGTTATTATTATTATTAGTCGGGTGCGTAATGGCGTGGGACCTAAGCCTGTGTGGCTTTTATCCCCCCCGATACCCTCCATGTTCCCTTAATTAATCTCCCCCGGGTAGCTTACTGGTTAATCTGTAGTATCCCAAGATATCCCTAAACTCCAACTTGCCCAGGCAATCCTGCGAGAGTGGTGCCCTCTCAAATACGCGAAACCTAGTTCCAAGCGAAACGGGGACACTGACATAAGTAGTGGTACACCGTTTCCCTGACTCCGTCGTCGCAGTTCTGACAAATGGGGACTAGACGTGCTCCCTATGTTAAACAAGTGACTGGACACCCAAGTTGTTGCCCAAAGTCCTGTTGTTGACCAAAGATATGTTGATTTTTAACACCTAGAATAGTATTCCTGACTCATATGATAAACTGAAGAAACTAGCGTTTGCTGTTCTTTCCTTATTTGGGTCTACATGTTTATGGGAACAATCATTTTCAAGCATGAACTTTATCTAGAGTAAAATTAAGAAATCGGCTTATCGATGAGAACTTGGAATCGTGCCTAATATTAAAAACAACAACTACATACAAACCTGACTTACCCTTACTTTCCAAGGAAATGCAAGGCATACAAATACATTAGTGGAGTATTTGTAGTTTTTTTTTTTAAGGATACCTTTTATATTATTTAACTTGTTATATTTTTAAATAAATATTATCTTTATATAAGTATGATACAAGTTTTATTTAATGTAGCGTTAGTTAAACTATGACATATTTAGCAAATAGCTTGAGAGTGAATTTTTAATCCTAATTATTTCCATAAAAATGTTGTTTCATAAATCTGTGTGTGGCTCTTTTGGATGACAAGTTTGCCGACCACTGGCCTAGCCTAATTAAACATTATAAACGTTGTAATTTTTAAAAAAATTTGTTGGTTAAATTGATATAAGAGAAAGTCGTGTGAGTGTTTCACACTAGAGTTAAATTATCTAGTTTTTTTTGTTTAATCTAGAAGCAGATGAATCCGTCTGTAAGTGGTTAAGATAATTAATCATATTTTGATGTGTAGGTGTGTTTGGGCCCCTAGTGTGGTAAATATAGAGTGTACACTCAACACCTCAGTGAGATGTGCCTTACTGCTTCCCAATCGCATTCATCACCCACGCCTATCATCACCTCTATATTATCTGCCTCAGCCGGGATTTACCAGAAGCACAACTATCTTCCTCCATTTCTTGGTACAGAGCCTCTGCACCTAGCCATAAAGTTACTATAATAAATAATTAAAAAAAAATGTTAACTAGAAGTTTAATATAGATAAATCACTTTAGCAATGGAATAACAGTTTACCTAATGTATAACTATGATCTATGTATGAGTACATGTAGATTTTTTTATTTTTATTTTTATTTTTTTTAATTCCTTAAAAAGATAATTTATGATGATAATATAAAACATACCTTTTTTGAACCGGGTACATCCCTTAACTTATGTCTTATACATAAAACTATATATATTTTTTTTTTTTAAAGACGCATCCCTCCTTATTTAAAGCTAACTAGTGTTCGGTATCTCTCGGTGTTTTCTAGCTACAACAGGTGAGATGTGAGAGTGTTTACATTGTAGATATTCCCACAAGTTGGAAGAGTAAACACTTAACACTGTACAACATACATACATACATACAGACATATATGACCAGTATAGTACGGCTGCAGACATACATAGGGATGTGCATTCCCACGGAAATTACTACTTAGTTATATGGGCACTCACGTATTTGCATTGACATGTATACTTTGGTATTTCTCTGGTTATTAATTTAACATAAATAATTTCTAATATTTGATATCTTTATGTACCTATTTATTTCTCTCCTATTGGTCTGAGGAGAAGTACCGCAACTACGACTAAATTTTTTCGAAACTAACCAGAACTGCCCGTCCTTAAAACAGTTTTTAGCTAATAATCCATAGCATATATAGTTCTGGACAAAATTATGTGGACAGGTTTAATGATTAATGAAAAGTCAATACTCCGTTGTATAACCAATACTCCGTTTTACGTTTCTAACCTGACAATACATTCTTCCGATCTCCAGATTCCATTTATAAGCGACCTGGCCCCAAATACATTACCGCAAATTTCACACCCGTCTCTCTCGCACTTCATCACAATCCATTATTTTACCAACTTTCCTCAGCAGCCATTCCAGATAACTGGAATAACTCCTCGACGACTGAGGCGGCTGTGGCGTCGTGGTATCTTATAAGTGTGCAGCGAAATAATGTGGAAGGTCACCACTGGGTGATTTCTCCATCTCGTTATTGTAAGTCATCTCATTTACTTGTTGCTGGTTACGCAAGCGTACCAGCAGTTGTAAATTCTCAAATAAATTAAAGAAAAAAAAAAATTAATCATATTAATTGCAGACTTTAAATAATTAGTCATATTAATTATGACAGACTTTTTATCGATTCATCTCTTTCCAAATCATTAATGAAAATTACTTAAAAACTTGAAATCG
Organism: Triatoma infestans; assembly: GCA_011037195.1. Lineage (NCBI taxonomy): Eukaryota > Metazoa > Arthropoda > Insecta > Hemiptera > Reduviidae > Triatoma > Triatoma infestans. Next base: position 47,321 of record JAAEAF010000606.1, read on the forward strand.
CCAAAAAAAAAAAACTTGAAATCAACAAAAAATCAAGTTGACATTTTATAGATACTTACGATATGAGCAATTAAATATTGAGTATTATATCCCCTTGTTTTTATTACAGCATCTGATCTTTGAGGCATACCCTCCACAAATTTCAAAAGTAATTTTGATCAATAGGAAGCTTAAACATGGTAATTCCGATTAGTTACTACTCCGCATCTGTCACGAAGATTCGGGCAAAATCCATCAACCACAACTTTACTGAATGCTTTTTCAAAACGGCTCCAATGATTTCTTTTCTTAATTTCATACACTGCACACATGAATTTTCAGGGTACTGGGAGAAACATAACGTTAATAAAGTGAAGTAATGCCTTTTTTAGGCTGGCTGAACGCCCACTTACTAAATTAAGTTGGGTAGACGGAGCGGAAGCACCTACTTCACTATTAGCATTTTTCATACCAGTATAAAATTTAGCAGTTATACGCGGAACTTGAACTGGGGACCTCCCACTTACTAGCCCATGCTCATAACCACTATACCAACACCCGCCTCCACATAGCGTTAATAAGCTTTCTTCTAAAGTACCACTTCGATACAATGTATGGTTCTGCTACCTATATAATATTAATATACATTAGAAGCATTGTTATAATTCCCAATTATAAGTAAATCGGTTAACCAGAAATGCCAATTTACTGATAGGTTTTGAGTTTTTTGGAATTTTCTCGAAATTGACTATAAGGATTTCAACTCTTTCACTCTACCCCCCCCCCAACATCCCCTTAAATGAATTTTTCCGGAGAAGTGTTTCAAATAAAAGTTGTAGCTCATTGTACGTGTCATTTACGTACCAAGTTTAAAGAAAATCGTTGGAGCCATTTTTGAGAAAAAAACACAAAAATCTGAAAAAAAACCTATAGTAAAATGGTACTTCCGTTTTAATGGATTTTGCCTAAAAGCTTTGTGTCTGATGCGTTGGTAGCACTTAAACGGAATACCAAGTTTGAGCTTCACAGCGATTTTTTGTTTTTGAGATGTTCTGTTATCTTATCACACACTCACACACACACCATTTCATTGAAACATTTTTTCGGACTCAAGGGACCTATTTTTTCTTTGGGGTTTTGGTGGTTGGTCCAGCAGAGTTGGAAAGCGTCAGAGACATTTTCCGTGATAGCCTGCTTCATATTCTGGTCATCATGTTTTCTTTGCGACATTGGAACCATTTCAATGTCAGTCCAGTTTGAAGAAACGGAGTTATTCTAGTAATTCACGCAAACAGAAACACAAACATAATCTTCCAGCGTTCATTTCATCTTATACAAAAGCGATCATACAAGATCCTTTTTTTTTTAATATTAATTTTAATTTCATTGTTGAAATTTTCAATAATTTTAGAAACCGTTCTACAGTTTCATGCCAAGACAGCTCGGTAAGTGCTAATATGTTTTGTTTTGATTAATAGAGCTTTAAAGAATGCAATGCGCACTTCACACTTCTTCTTATTGCTCTATACTGTCGTCTTCTCCACATACCAAACAGTTTGATAATCTTTCTACGCCTATTCTATATAAGTATTTCTTGCAAATACCGTAATCTGATCTAAGCCTGGATATTACAGCACATCTTTTTTTTTTTTTTAGTGGACTCATCTGGAAACCGCTGTTTAACAGCCAGTTTAGGAAAGAGCTGTAATAACAACCAAAGAGAGCAGAGAAGAGAAACAAAATGCTAGGACCACTCTCTCGGATTAGATTGGGAGAAACCATATAAATACAGCGACGGGACCCAGAGAAAATATAGTTCAGCAATCAACGTGTCATTACCCCTTCCACTCTACCATCTTTACTGTGAAGTCCAGGCAGTCAGGGTAACTTATTTTATTATACAGTTTTAACTAGTGTTAACCAAGTCTTGTTAATTTTCAACTAGACCAATTCTCTCCATCCAAACACTCCATTATAGAGCGATTTATACAATCTTCCCTTTTAGCCTGCAGAATTTTTCTCACTGCCACGACATCATGACTAACAAGTATACGTCCAAGTACAGTTCCCAATTCTGTAGCCCTTCTTGCTAACAGGACTGCCGTTTCATTGCTTAAAATGCCTGCATGCGCCCTTACCTACACGAATTAAACAAAACTCAGGGGGACCTCAAAACGTATATTTCCTTGAATTTGAAATCGAAAATCTGCCACAATAATTCCTCTTATAGAAGTAAGAGAAAGCAGAATAAGTCTTAATCATAAAAATAGTTCTTTAATTAAACTATGAGAGCCATTTATTTTCATATTCAATTTCTAACAGAACTTTTATTATTATTATCATTACTATAATAAATATTAGCTAAAATATGGCAAATATTTAGAAGTGAGAGGAGGCGTTGGTTATTAACAGAATAAAAACATAAGCCGACATTTAAAAGACATGTTTATGAGTTAATAATTTTAATAGAACCACTCATAGGTATTAATGTTATTCAATTCCACATCATCAGTAGTTGTATACTACAGTCAAGGCGTGTTCCGGTAGCTTCCTCTGGATGAGTTGGGCAAGATGGAGATCAGTGGAAGGCGCCAATCGCTTGTCTCCTCCTTCTATAACTAATCGTGGGCGTTTTTTTGAGCTTTCGCTTGGGGACTCTTGTCTTTGTCATTTATAAACAACACCGCCCACCTTGTTAGGTTTTTTTTTATTTATTTTTATTTAATTTAATAGTTTTGACTATTTTTATTCGTCTGTTAAACACTCACACGACTTTCTCTTACTATAATTTATCTAGTTTTAATTGATTGATTCATTTCAAACGTATAATTCTTACTTGATGTTTAATTGGTTACAATTTACATGAATGAAAGAATCAAGCTTAAAAAACGATTTTTTTTTTAAAGAAAGTATAACCTCCATCTCCCTCAAAACTTTCTTCCTTAAATAAATATTCTTAAATTAAACCAAAGTGAATAAGTCTCTGTATGTATCGTTAATACATCAAGTACATCAAGTTTAATGAAATTCGTTGGTGATTTTATGGAGAAAATCGCCGCAAACTGAAACAACTGTTCAGTAAAGTCACACTTCTGAACAGATTTTTCGATTGAAAAAATCAATTTTTTCTTGAAATTTGAAATTTTAGCAATATAATTAATTCTGATTAATATTAATATGGAACATAGAATCGTGTAATAAATTAATATAACTTTTAGTGAAATTCATAACACTACCCCTGGAGAATCGTTTCAGAAACTGAAAAATATCTTCAGTAGAATGGTACTTCCGGTGCACCGATATTGTCCAAAACCTAATTGCGTGGTGCCCGGATGGAACTTAAACGAAATATCAAGTTTAAACTTTCTGCGAATTGAGTTATGCTCACCATACACACATACCTACACACACAGGTTTGCTGAGAAATGTGGCTGCAGACCGGCTGGCTAGAGAGCGTTCCTAGCGTTAGCATAATGCCTCCAAGTTCACTTTATCTACGCATTATCCTCCTCTCTTATGCGTCCACTGCAACATATTGGCGAATGAGCCTACAACTTGGACCCAAGCTTCCCTCTAGAAGCAGTCTATGACTCCCACCAAGAGGTAGGGGAAAAACCAGGGTATTAAGCCGGAAAACTGTGGGCATTAGATCCGAGGGCCGATCAACTACCTCTTACAAGGTAAAGTCTCAAAATCAAAGTTGCATTATTCATCAAGCTAATCACACTAATTAATCCATCGTTAGAACAAGCAAGAGTTTGCTCTTCAAGCGACTCACTATACTGTAACAAACGCTACCATACTGTATATATCACGCAACCAACATCATTACTTTTCGCTCGGTCACTCTGCCCTCTATTTACTATCTTCTCCGCACAAAATTTGTAAATATAAATTGTGTGTATTAAAGTACACATTGTGAGGTTTATGTCTTCATTGCAATCACCAAATCGTAGTACCATTATATAACCGCTAGTTTTGTTGATGAAACTGTATGAAAATATCTTTTTTTTTTGAGAACCGGAAAATTAGATTGGATTTCTTTTACAAAGAATTCAGGTCAAAATTAAATAAAAACCTAAAACATATTATTATTGTAATTATTATATTATTATTTTCTCCAACTCCTATCAACCATTAGCTTGTAAGTGATAGTATAATATTTAGAATTAGGTTTTTAATTTTTAAAGGAATGAAAGATCGTGAGTATGTGTATAGGGGTGCCAATACTGACCAGGGTGGCAACTTTTGGTCGTGTAGGAAATCACTTTGTTTTCAATTCGGGACTCACTAACTTTTGGAGGGGCGGTTCTCAGCCGGAAATGGCAACCCCATCACCTGTGTGAGTGAGAGAGAGTATGAATGTTATGTAAATATTGTACATAGTTTTATTATAGTTTTAAATACGTGGGGTGAGAGGAATATCCAGTACTCCACCCACTTTTAGAATTCGGCTATGTGATCGTCGTTAGAATGGTATGTATTTATAGGGATGAATGTATTTATTGGTATGCTAGTATTCATTGTACATACTCAAGTCTGTATACATCTATTAACACGGCTATATTATCTATTGGTGAGCATTCACGAAAATAATGAAAATATCCCATGCACAGACGTATACTTATAACGTCACTAATTCTAAAGATATGTATAGCGAAGAATATGGCCAAAAACCCCCAGCAGTCGACGCCATAAAACATATACAGGGTGTCCCAAGGTATAGAAAAAAACTAAAAAATACGTGTCCCCGTAGTTTTTTGTTAGAAATCCAAATTTAATTTGCAAATTTGTTTTGGTGCTTTGAGAAGCGAGATACAGGTACCACTTCATTTTTACTTTCTCTTATTTCAAATGGGGAGTTGTGGTTTTTATTTAAGAAATAGATTCCTCTATTTTTTGTAAGAAAAATTTACTTGAACGGTTTTTTTTTCTGTGAGTGATATTTTACAAGTTATGAATGAAAACATGATTCTTATAGGAAATTTCAAAATGATATTATAACGGTTTTTTGATTGAATAAGAAGAAAAGTACTATTTTATTATAAATTTTACTCCTCATTAATTACAGATCTTGCTCGAACTGGTTCCCACCATTAGAGATGCATACACATGCTTTTTCCTGCCAATTGTACCTTACGACCAAAGAAATACATCTCTAATGGTAGAGGCCAGTTCGAGCAAGATCTGTAATTAATGAGGAGTAAAATTTATAATAAAATAGTACTTTTCTTCTTATTCAATAAAAAAAAAAAAACGTTATAATATCATTTTGAAATTTCTTAAAAACCACACCTCCCCATTTGAAAAAATGAAGTTGGTGCCTGTATCTCGCTTCTCGAAGCACCAAAATAAATTTGCAAATTACATTTGGTTTTCTAACAAAAAACTACGGGGGGACACGTATTTTTTAGTTTTTTTCCTAGCTATCTTAGTTTCCGAGAAAAATTTGTTATCCATTTACCTTGGGACACCCTGTATATATATATAAAAAAAAAAAAAAAACTGTGTCAAATTTTTAGATATCGTGTTTTTACACCGGAAAAACACGTTTTGAAGTCCGGTGAGGACGACAAAGTAGGTCTCAGAAAATGGTGTGTATGTTTTTGTAAGTGAACTTTCCGTTCTATAAAAAGATATTTGCCACTTCCTAACTATAAAAAAAGATACTTCCTGATGCATCCTTTTAATCATATTTTCCCCATTTTTTTAAATTTATTAAAAAAAAATACTGACTTGTCGGTCAGAGTATATAAGGTAAATGTTAGAGAAGTATATAAAAATAAATAAATAAATATTTCCAACATTAATATGTTATGTATACAATTATTTAAAAAAAAAAAAATGCACGGAATTCTTTTATAGTTTTGTTGAAACAAACCGAAATATATATATAAAATATAAATCAAACAACATAATTGTTACTTGTCAGCTTTAAAAGTTTCACCTCCCACTAATTAATAGAGAAAAGACTACGTTCTATGATGAACAAAAGTTGATTAGACTTCAGTCTTGAATAAAACTGGATTTCTCTTCTATTTTGAAGGTGTAAAACTCAATTCTATCACAGCTGTTCCTTTGTATATGTGTGTAAAAATGGTCTTACATGTATGTATGCATGTGTCGCTTCACATACTACCACCTCAAGAAATAAGGGTTATCACTAGTATTTTTTATTTATTTATTTATTTTTTTTATTTCTAGTGTAACACCTTATAAAGATTGGAAACTAGATTAAATCTAGGACAAGAAGTCATATAGAGAAGACAAGCATGGGAAAATATGTGGTTATATATTGGGGGGGTGTTTTTTTTTTAATAAGAATGAGGCGCCTTCTAACGGCGGCATACTGTATACAATAATTATTAATCCTATTTGGTCTGACAGGATTATTTTAAAATTCTTTGCTATCACTATTGTTTGAATTGTTTCATCCTATTTTTAATTGAAAAAAAAAGAAGAAAGAAACCAAAATTTGATGTATAACAACTGACTTCTTCTGATTATGAAAACAAAATAAATAAAACCAAAAATCATATCAGTTATTTGCGGGCCCTTGACTGTTACGGGCCGTGACAATTGTTGTCTCACTATTTGTACTTTAATACATACAATTTATATTTACAAACTTTGTGTGGAGAAGAGAGTAAATTGAGGGCAGAGTGACCGAGCGAAAAGTGAGGATGTTGGTTTCGTGATGAATATAGTATGGTAGCGTTGGTTGATGTGAGTCGCTTGAAGAGCCAACTCTTGCTTGTTCTAACGTTGGATTAGTTAGTGTGACTAGCTTGGTCAACGTTTCAAGTTTGATTTTGAGATTTTATCTTTAAAGTTGATCGATCGGCGACTTCTAATGCCCTCAGATTTTTCTCCTACATCTTGGTGGGCGCCAAAGACTGCTTCTAGAGGGTCCAAGTTGATGCTCATTTGCCAATACTTTGCAGTAGACGCATAAGAGAGGATAATGCGTAGATAAATTGAACTTGGAGGCTCTCTAGCCAGTCGATCTGCCGTCACATTTCTCAGTAAACCTGTGTGTTGTGTGTATGTTTATGCGGTCAGCATAACTCAAATCGCAGAAAGTTCAAACTTGATATGTCGTTTAAGTCACTGTTTTTGAAATGTAGGCTGAGTCCTGCACAATCTATGACAGGCATTTCACATTACATGATATAATTTATATTTACAGGTTGTAAATAAAATAAAACATTTCATTCATGCATTGAATGCTTAAAAAAATATAGCTACAATTAGATTCTCTTAGGGGAGTGATCTGAAAGATCTATTGTGTCCCCAAAGCCTTCTCAGTGCACTGCCGCCGTCTAAGCAGCATTCTCTGCTTCAGACAACAGTGCCTTTATCGTGCAGTGAACAGTAGAAGCTTTTGTCCTAGGAAAGAAAATATAAGGGCAACGCTGCTGGACTCGAACCCGAGTCCTCCGCAAGGATGTCCAGTTACCACTGAGCTAATCCCTTCCATTTGCTACAATTATTTAAAAGTATTATGTTTCCAAGGAATTTGTGATCTCTTTGTTGTTTTGTTTTATAGAAATATAGGGATTTATTCTCTTTATAACAATATTGGAGAAGTGTTAAATATTAATGGTGTTAAATTTTACCAAAGGTGTGGAGAGTGTGTAGTAATTGGATTGTTAATAATTTGTTCAGGTGAAAATGTGGTTGTAATAGTAATAAAGACAAGATTCAATGTTCGTGTGTGTGTGTTTGTGTGTGTGTATGTGTGTGTGTATATATGTGTGTGTTAGTAAGAAATAGATTTGCCGATTTTAATATATTTAATAACATAACTATGGGTGTGAAGTAATTGGAGTTGATGTTGTTAACTAAATGCTAAAACTTGGCTCTCTAATCACAGATACCTTTGATAATATTAGTATCTATCAGCGGCTAATATATATATATATACATAAAGGGAGTGGCAGCAATCTATGCCATCATCAGTCAAAATGCACCACTACACCCTTCCTTCTTCATCCAGTGTTCGTATCATAGAATCCACCCTTATTACAAACCAACCGCTAAATTCAATTTATCATCGAACACCTCCCGTCAACTAATATTAGAACGTTTTGTAAATGTTTTGATTAATTAAACATGATCTCTAACACCTGGTTAAAAAAAAAAAAAAAAAATGAAACTTCTGGTCCGGTAACCATAAAAGAAAAATTTGTTTACTACATTGACTAATTAATTACGGCTTGCCAACTTTTAAAAATTTACCTCGACACTTTATAATTTAATTTCTATTTAAATATAAATATGGAGGATGATGATAATTTCTGCCAACGTTAAAAAAAAAAATTATTAATTTATAATTTTTGAGAGTTCAATGAATCGTCACATCTAGCATTTTGATCAGTGACTGCATTTTGAAAAAGTGATTTTTGTTTTGTTTAAACATTGATTAATAAAACTATGTAATGAAAAACTTAATTGGGCTGTACAACTGTTATAGATTTAAGAACTTGATTTATTACTACTCTAAGATATTGTGTGTAAAGTAAATATCAGATTTCTTACTATGAGATCTTCACCTAGCTTGAATGCGATCAAGGGTTAACAAGAAAACCTTTTATAAGTGCAAATCATCTTCGGGAGTATCAGAGATATTTTCCGGGATAACCTGCTTCTATTTGTGGTCATAAACCGGTTTCGGACGTTCGCCAATCATCAGGATGTTTTGTTAAAACAGTGTGATAACACAGACTTGCATAGAGCAAATTCAGTTTACACACTTGACTAGTGTATTTTTTTTGTAAATTTAAGGCGCGTCAACATCTATGGTCATTGGCGCCCAGAGCCTTCTCAGTGCACTGTCGGCCTACGAACAATGTTCTTTCGCTATAGAGCTAGACTGTCCATCACCGGATATGCTTTCCTGGATAAGCCCTTTCCTCTTAGTACTGGGGGGAGAGTTTATAGACCGTACCTACCCTTTCGGGTTTACCAGTCCCCCGTTGTAAGTAACGGGATCGTTTAACAAGAGAGGGATGTCACCACCATGGAGAGACTGTTAGTGCAATACCTTTCCTTGGCGGAAGTGCTAGGCACACCCCCGCTTAACCCATTTAAGGGCAGATTGAGATACGCTCAACCAGCGTGCAAAATGATTCCACAAAGTAGTCATACTTCACTCCCAGAAGCTAGGGAAGGCCTAGCAGGCTCTGGTGAACCGTGCACTCCCAGCAAATGCGCTTCCAGCTACTGGCTGGCACCGGGGTTTAATTTATATCGCGGGTCTCCTCCCGCTCAACGTATAACCGCAGTCATTGGAATTGCTGGTTAAACCACGACCACTACAAGTCCGACCTCAATTGCAAGCAATTGGGTTTGGAAATTGGCGCTTGCACCCATAGTTCAGTATTTCATACTCGATAACGAGTTCCTCTTATAGACGACCCTGCAAGGGGATAGGATCAGGATGGGATTGGTTGGGGGTTAGGGATTCTCCAACCTGGAGAGCCAGAGGCTGATTGCACCCTGAAGGGTGGGCGATGGTGACGCCACATACCCACGCCCTATCCATCACCGAACAGTGAGCTGTCGAGGCTCCTAGGAAGGGCATCAGAGCTGGAATCGAACCTGCGTGGGATAGTCCAGTGCGCTAACCACTGAGCTATTACCTTCGCTTTGATCCTGTATAAACTGCACTTGCTCTGTGCAAGTATGTGTTATCACACTGTTTTGACAAAACATCCTAATGGTGTGTGAACGCCCGAAACCGGTCGATTACCACAAAAAGAAGCAGTCTATCACGGAAAATATTTCTGATGCTTTCCAGCTCTGCGGAACAAACCACAGCATCTTCGAGAGTATTTGTATCTACGGTGCCAGAAGCATGGGAATTTAATATAAAAAATGTAAGGCCAGACTGTTCTCATTATAAGTAGATTTTTGGAGAAGTGAGTGCGATGTGTCAAGATGAGCAAGAAATGTTGAAATAATAAACACACAAAACTCACTAATTACACGTTACACAGATTTATGTGAGAGGAGAAACGAGTGGATAGAATATTTTTGGAGAAGAGAATGCGATGTGTCAAGACTATGTGGCAAGATGAGCAAGAAACGTTGAAATAATAAACACACAAAACTCACTACTTACACTTTATAGAGATTTATATAAGAGGGGAAACGAGTGGAAAGAAGATGGAATAATCAAGCGAATAATGGTGATGTTAATGGTGAGCGTAGATTAACAGCGTTGGTTGATGCGCGCAGCTTGAAGTCCGACGAGGCCTAGTTAGTGCAATCTAGCTTGGGGAAGACTCCTGGCCTGTAAAAGCACGTTTTGGCAGAGAGTGAGTTGTGATAGATGATGTTTGTCACAAGCGGTTTCTTGGATAACGCTTTCAGAGTTGAATACCAGACTCACACACAGTAAGCTCTTGAAGCTTGGCTGGCTGCTTGTAGCTTGTTTGTACTTTCTTCTTCAAGTATTGGTTTAGCTCTTCAATGTTAACCCTTCAAGGTTGAGGCCTTCTGTTTGCCGGTTTTTATTTCCATTTCTCCAAGCTCTTGTAGATTGTTGTAGGGGATTATCGCACTGCGACCCCTACAGGTCTATTGTGCCCCCTCCCGGAGCCTTCTCAGTGCACTGCGGGCCTCTAAGCAGTGTCCTCTAGCTATAGACAATACTGCTCATCACCGTACAGTGAGTTGTAGAGGCTCCTAGTAAGAGAAAATCTAAGGGCAGCATGCTGGATTTGAACCCGGATCCTAACACTGAGCTAATCCCTTCCTGCTTTCTTGGCTTACGCCAAGTTACTAGAGACGGAGACTCTAGTTTTTGTACTGTGTTTGCCCTTGTCTGTAATGTGTAGAGTGTATGTAGTTTAAGTGTACTGTGTACTGTTCTGCCGAAGTGCATGGAGTATTGAGCTGTGGTAACCCCTGTGTGGTCGCTACTTCCCAAGTAACTGCATGCAACAGATACCCCTTGCGGGCTCGCCAAGCTCTTAGAGTGAGCTAGAGACAACTGGGGAAAGCTTAGTTGTCCAAATTAATAATCCATGACATATATTGCTGTAGGCATGACAGAGGAGGTAATGAGTAGTTCAAGTGCGCTGGTAGCTTGATACGGCTGGTTTCACGAACATGGAGTCCAGTGCTTTTCTAGCGAATTTTCTCATCAAAGGATTAATACCATCACTATGGTGAATTTCCTTACATAGTATTGACTTTATTACATAACATTCCTGTTGTTGGAGTGTTTCAAGTATACCGTAGGAAGCTCAGGTTTATTTCGTTCAGGTATACCGTTCCATTTACATTTTGCCTATGTTCATTAACTTTATATTCTAACCAAAGAATGTAATAATCTGTCACTTTTACTCTTTCCTGAGAAATTCTTAAGGATTCAGGTGAGTCCATATTAAACTTCCCTCTTATTTAAAATCTGAGAGAGAGAGAATCAGAGATTCTTTTTATGTATTCCGATCCTCCAAAAGCACCAGAAAATCAAGGTGCTAAATTTCAAAATCAAACACATACATTTCTTCATGCTCAGTAGACCTCAAAATATGTATTTTCTTTCTCTGTTAAAACTCAGTCTGAAAATATGACATATATGGTGAAAATTTTCTTATAGAAGAAGTAAAAATTCAAAGGAAAATTAAACCTAATCTCCGCCTCCAAGATTATTTGGTAATCAGCTTGTTAAATTGTTTAAATTAATTTTTAAATTGGCACGTTTGTCGGTATTCTTCATATACATAGTCCACTTAATTATTGAATTACAAAACTAAAACACTCCAACTGGAACACGAAGCATAAGCAATAAAGTTAATTAGTTAGTTAGTGGCGTAGCAAGCCATTATACTCATTTGAATGAATGTAATGAGGCTGACCTGTTATGAGAGGGTAGCCTCCATTCATAAAGTGACGAAATAGTAACTGGCTGAACATTTAATGAACAGCTTTCCTCCATATTAAACCGCTATATTAATAACTGTGATTTTTTTTTTTTTTAAAGGTAGTATTATAACACATTAACGCTTTCACGACTCATTGAGTGAATGATTTTACGTATATGTTTTATGGTCATATTAAGCCTCAGTCCATAAAGATTTCATAAGTCACCATAACGAATGAGAATGTATGAATAAATTTAAAACAAATTACTTTTGAATTTTAGGACTGCAGAAAGGTGCAAAATCAATTTAGATTATGCGTTATTGTATTTTTATTTATTTTTATCTACTATATAAAAAATAGGAGTAAGAAAGACCCAAACAATTATAGAGGAATAATGTGATGTACTCGATCAGCAGAATTTTTATTAAAACTAAATCGGAACTATTTTGTTTTAATTGTCTGTGGGGAGGGACCAAGCTCTGTACTATCCAAAGCCCCTTTGGGCCCATATAAGCTAGCGCAACGATCGGACCCTTTTCCGGATTGTGTTCAGACAACACTTTCCATCACCGGACAGTAATCTATAAGATGTTCCTCGGAAGAAAAAGTCTAAGAGCAGAACTGTTGGACTCGACCCAGACTAGTCCAGAGCAGTACTACTGAGCTAATCCGTTCCCTAACTTGGAATTTACAATTGAAGGAAAGATGAGAGAGAATCAATTAGAATAGTAGTGTATGGACAATATTTGTAGCTTCAAATCTTGAAAAATTCTGTGCCATTAATCAAGTTTGGGAAGCAGTGGAATAAGTTAGTGTTGGAGCGTCTCTAAAGTCACATATAAGGCGAATCTACCAGCATTGTCAAGCTGCAATAAAGAGTGGGAAAACGGTGACCGACAAATGTGCGACTTGCTTTCGACACTCTTTAATTTGCAGTGTATGCTAGAGCGCTGGAACCAATCTTGAGGAGTTATGGGAGTACTTTTGAAGCATGGAAGCACGGTCTACTCACTGTTGTTTGCTGATGATCTGATCCTAATTGCCCTGAAAGGTTACTGAAATCATTCGAGCAAGGCGGACTCAGTGTAAATATATATATAAAAAAATATATTTATAACGGTTATGTTTTCGTTTTTTTCCCCGAAGAAATTGGTCTTACATGGATTCTTTGATTCTGTGACTAAAACACTCCAACTGGAATACGAAGCATAAGCAATAAAGTTAATTAGCCATTATACAGGTTTAAATGAATGTAATATGGCTGACCTGTTATGAGAGGGTAGCCTCCATTCATAAAATGTCGAAACAGTAACTGGCTGAATATTTAATGAACAACTTTCCTCCCCATATTAAACCGCTATATTAATTTTTTTTTTTTTTTAAAGGTAGTATTATAACACATTAAACGCTTTCACGACTCATGACACACAACAACAAATGTTAAATATTTAGTGAGCTCTGGCGTGCGATTTGTTATTTAGCCATATTTACTAGTAATGCCTATTTTTTTTTAGGCGGGTGTAGTGGAAGAACGAAATGGAAAAATAATAGTTTTGAAAAATAGTTTAGAATATTTTATAGTTTGAAAAATAGAATTTTGTTAATATTTTAAATGTATCTCAGGGCAGTGAAAAGAGTCAGGTACTGTAATTTAAGGTCATTGCTGTTAAATTTGACAAAGGCTCAAGAATCCGTTAAATTAATACAATGCCACTTGGCCAACTGTTTTATAAGAGAAAATCCCCCGTTAGAGAGGGCATTCTTTTAAAATAGTTTGTTGTAGACACCGAAGCAGACACATCAGAACTGTGCCAGTTTAAGTTATAACATAAGAGTTTATTCCAATTAATTTCAATATACTTATAAGCATATTATGTGATATTTTAAAGTAACTTAATTTCACTTAAGCCGGCTACACACGTAACTGTATACTTGAACGGTATACATGCGCAGTCCGCTTGTACATGCATACTTGATCGTTTGTATGGTAGACTTGCGCAAGTCAGAAAATGTTTAAAATTTCATACTGCATACTTGTGCGCGCCATCTTGTTCATGTTTAAAACGTCATTGTGCAACCTTTCAGTCAGTAAAAGTGTATGAAGGTTACTTTATCAAAACATATATAATTCATAAATAATTATGTCGGCTAATTTTAGGAAGGGGCATAAATCAATTATCGAAGAATTTATTCGTATTTATGAAAGCGAACCGTGTCTGTGGAATAAATATGCCAGTCCCGTGCATAAAATTTTAATTCACTTAATAAATTAATGTGTGAATAGCTTTTTCGTTTTTTCAGCCATTCTTTACACCACAAAGAACGATCTTTTCGTTGACTTTTTCTTTGGTAAATTAAAATAAAAGCAGCTAAAGCGAGATCGTCGTCATCGGCCATAGTCGCCAGCTGTTTTTTGTTCAAGTATACATGAGCCGTGTAGATCACATGTATACTTGCGCAAAAGACCTGCGCAAGTATACCGTTCAAGTATGCAGTAACGTGTGTAGCCGGCTTTAGAGAATATATCTATTTTAAAAATAGTGGTGCTCACTTGATTATTTCTAATCCTTCATTCTTAAACATATATACTTACAGGCCATTATACTAAACCGCTCAAGCCACTACAAACTACAACAACACATCACACAAAACACATTTCACGGGCTTAAATTCGCCTACCAAATTAGGTGTCATGGACGGGGGCGGAGGAAGCACCTACTTGATTATTAACATTTTTTTAACGAATATAAAATTTAGCATTTACCGCGCGGGACTCGAACTGGGGACCTCCTAGTTACTAGTCCATGCTCATAACCACTACACCAAGTACACTCTGTAAACTCCAAGTAAATTTGTTTTTAATTAATATTATATTATATTTGTTATTAATATTATTCTGATATTCTCATTTTATCTTATCCCTAGTAAGAGGAAAATAATGCGATCGCATACAAATTTTCGATATCCAGTTTTCATCGAATATATATATATATACGTTTTGAGGTATCCTGAATTCGAAGAAATGGTTTTTAGAAATTGTTTTATGTGTGTGTGAGTGTGTGCGCGCGTGTGCGTGTGGTAAGCATAACTCCAAACAGTAAAAATCGCAAAAAATTCAAAATATATTCAGCAAGAAAATATTGTTATCATTAAAAAAAAAAAATAAATAAATAAATAAATAAAGACATAGTCCCATTAACTGAAGATAAATACGCTACTATTGTAGAAACTAGGGTTTTATGTTTAGTGCTACATAGTGTATAAAAACAAATTTTTGCCTGAATATTTCAAATAAAAGTGATAGGTTTATTAACTACCTGTAAAGCTTAGCATTCCATGTGAAACTTGCAATGAAAATTATTGCTATTATTTTTAGGGAAAATAAAAATAGAAATTATACTATAAATCCGCACCTCTCGCTTACTGATTTTCGTATACATATTTGGAATACTAGCAGTGAAAGTTTCTATATCCATTCCAATTCAATTCCTTTATTTCAAAATATTATATATACATATATACAGTTTTTACATGGAGTTTCAGTTTATACTATAACCTCCTAACTATTTACATTATTAAAAAAATTAAACAAACGAAACAGTTATATTAAGGGGGAAAAAATGGCAAAAACCCCAAGCAATACAAACTCCCTTTATATGAGCATGTTTCTCACCCTGCGATGCCTGTAATCAACTCCAGCGTCATAGTCCCGTATGCTCCTGCAAAGCGAGTTATTAATAAGACTAGTAAAGGCAAAAAATTTTTCAGTTGCAAGGAAAATGCATACTTCTATTTTGTCCATTTTGCAATACACGTGCAAATCCTTAATTCTAGTATAACGTGGCGAGTTTGTTGCTAACCTTAAAAACTTGTTTTGGATTATTTGCAGGCCATCGATATTAGTTCTGCAGGTAATACTCCAGGAGGGGCATGCATACAATAGCATGGGTTTAACAACTACCTTATATAGCAACAGCTTGTTGCTAGGGGCCAGTTTAGACTCTCTGCAGAATAGCGGAAATAGCGCTCGGATCGCCGCCTTGCCTTTGTTAATACGTTCCTTTACGTGAGGCGTAAAGGTAAGTTTACGGTCTAGAGTGACACCTAGATAGCGAACGGAGCTAGACCAAGGCACTGCCTGCCCTTGGAAGTGTACTTCTTTCCAAAGTACGGGTCTTCGCTTGGAAAATAAAATGGCTTCGGTTTTGCTGCTGTTAATTTTAATTTTCCACCTATCACAGTATCTGCTGATGCAGGCCATTGCTTCTGACAATCTGAGCGCAATTGTGTCAATTCTCCATGAGGAAGAAAAGAGAGCAACGTCGTCAGCATATAAGGCCAAGTTAACGTTTTTAGGGCTAGGCAGTTTATTGAAATATATAAGAAAGAGCACCGGGCCGATGATTGAACCCTGAGGAACTCCGGCGGCAATTTTCCTATATCCATTCCATTGTCCACAACACGAGGGTATTTACCTTCCTGAATAAAAATTAATTTGATCATAAGTGGATGTATTTTGTTACTAATTATATTAGATTTCTGTGGAAATATGTTGACAAGTTTTAACTGTATCAGTTTCTTGTTGACATTTAATAAAGGCATTCATTAACTTTTAAGTGTTTCCTAATGAAGCAAAAAGAACTCCGCCCACAATATATTTAAAAAAAAATAAAATAAAAAAATAAACAAAATTCAAGAAGGATACAATATAACATCAATAAACCAACTAATAACAGTGTAACAATAAGCTGTTGATATTCTTTTCAATAGATAAATATAATAAATAGTTTTCAGTCAACAATACTCTCTAGTCAACACTAGTAAGAGATATGTAGAAATTTTTCTATATATTTCTCACTCATTGTATTCTAGCCTTTCAGAATCATTTTAGTTTACAATATTTTAGTTTTGTATTTTTTTTAATGGAGGCGTTTATTCAACAACCAAATATTAACCGATATATCAATTGAAGTATTAGTAACAATATCGCCCACCATAACAGAAGTTTTGTTATAAATGAAAATTATTATAATATATACTTATAGAAATGATAAAAATAAAAATTAGTTTTATTCTGCCCACATTATTTGGACATTTATTATAATTTTTTTGTGTGGTTTCATTGAAATAAATTATTGCCATAGATTTAATAACGGTTTCGCTATTATTTATCAAAATGTTAAAAATAGAATTTCTGAAGAATTATAATTTTATCATTTTTAACATTTGATTGGGTTTAAATAAGGTAATTACGTGTGGAAGTAGTGAGATCCGTGTTATCAGATATAGTGTATATAATAAGATAACTATCAAGAATCATTTGTCAACATTCTTTGGGTATAATGCTAAAAATTTGCAATCCAAAGTATTAAGTGGTCTCGAAGGAATTCCTCATTAATGTAGGCCTTAGATAAGGAAACTCGTTGTCGACAGTATTGTTCACTTTAGTGTTGGAATTGACGATAAGGAAAACTACGGCAAATTCAGGAACTACTGCAGCATCTGGCCTCTGCGGTTGAGTGGCGCTAATAGCAAGATCTAGAGCCGCACTTAGAAGCGCATTTCTACAATTGGAAGAAAGGGCAGACAAATATAGTCTTCAAATTAACACAGACAAAATGGAATATATGGTTGACAACAAGAAGAGCAAGAAGATTTGAAGAAGAATTACTGGCTGGGCACTTACCGTTCCGACGGAGTGAGGACATTAGAAATATTTAGGAACAATCCTCATAACCAAAAAAGAGGTTAGCCACATTGTATGGAGCAAAATTACAGCCGGAAATAAATGACTAGGGGTATTAAGAAGTATGCTTCGAAATAAGAATATCTCTAGGCAAGCAAAGATCACCATATATAGAACGGTTCTCAATAATAGTAATAATAGTAATGTATGGGTCAGTAACTTGGGTATTGGCAGCAGCAGATGAGTTGAGATTAAACTGCGGGAGGGGAAAGTTCTTAGATATATACATGGCTCAGTAGTGGAAAACAGTGTTTACTGTTGTAGGGGAAACGCTGAACTATACCAGCTTTACAAAGAAGAAAATCTAGTGACTGCAATCAAACTAAGATGGTTGCGCTGGATAGGTCACCTGCGTAGGATGAATGAAGAGAAAACAGCCCCGAAAGATATGTGGAAATCATCCAGGCGGCGGAAGACCAAGGGGACGTCCAAGATTGAGGTGGCTGCAAGATGTGGAGCCAGACTTGCTGAAAATAGGTGTTAGGCAATGGAGAAAAGGAGTGTTAGAACGGGATGGTTGGGAAAATTCATTGAAGGCGGCCAAACTCTTACAAAGGTTGTAGAGCCATGAGAAGAAGAAAAGTAATAAGGAATTCTGTGTTTTCCGGGTTAAGACTTCGTCCATGGTTTAATAAAAACCAACGATTCACCTCCCAGCCTTCTGGAGGATAGTCTATAATTTATACCAGCAATTACTTTGACTAGTCTGAAACAGCCAGCCTTCCAGCCGCCTATCCTGAACCCGGATTGCAACATGGGTAAAATATCTACATAAAGCTTGTTTGTGACCAAACAAGGATGTGCTCCTAACTCGAAGATCCGGATTTGTTAATGTTTTGCATGAAGATTATTTAGTTTTAATAGTTGGCAGACTATGAAATATTTGTTTAAGGGGAAGAAAGAATTGTCAGAGACTCAAAGAACGGTGTCATTGGCTTAACGCCATGATAGTGAACCATGAATAAGCATGAACAAAGATTATTATCTTGACATGAAATTGTTAGGTTTTTGGTTAATCAGGTTTCTTGAATGATATTCATAATAACAAATGATATTCCCTTGTTTTCAATTTCTTTAATAATTACAATGGACTTTCAATTAGATAACAATGCCCAGTAAGTGTGGTTTTTCTCTTTTTTTAAAGATTTCTCTCTATGTATTTTCTTGGAAAATCTTAATTTGTATATTTGTAAATATAATAAGTACATTGTTATTAGTATTGTGTTTCAGAAAGGATCGTCGATTCAAGCAAGTTTACTTTTGGTTTGGGGTTCAATCGTGCAAGATTGATAAATGAAATTAGAGAATACAGGGACTGAATGTTGAAATAATGCCAGAAATTTTATCGAAGATAACTAAAGATTTGGTAAATCAATCGTACTGTGCTGTGTTTTCCGATGACAGAAATCTCACAAATAACTTACAATGGTCGTCGTTGCGCATGGGCGTCTCATTTTTTTTTATCTTTGATATTCCCTTTGCAATAATGCACCGACATTACGAACTTAAAAAAAGAAAGAAAAGATTAAATGATTTGAAGCAATCCTTAGACGAGAATTATAAAAACGTAATAGCTTTATATAAAATAATTGTTAGTATTTTTAAAACGGTTAGCTGTTAGCTGTCTCGAGTATCTGACATTAGATTCAAATTAAGTTGGTCATTCATTATTGTACCGGAAGATTCCAGAAGATTCTCTTTTCTAGCATTACCATTGCGACTTCCTCAGAAAAACCGATTAGGTCATTGGTCCTTAGTATTTTTATTCCACTTAAAAGAGCCGCATATGCTCATTTTGCAATCATTTACCTAATCAATTAAAATATACAGATAATATTTGGTATAATTGAATTAATATACATAAATTTTATAGTTTAGAAAACTAAATTGATATTTATTATTAATAATAAGCGTATTTCTTAAAACGTGTTATAAAAGTTAATTGCCAGAATTAATCCCAGCTAGCTATAAATAAATTATTGCTAACCTAGTTAACATTATTTTAATCTAATTTAATTTGTTGATTGATTAAATTAAATGCATAACTGTGCGGTAACTCCTGAAAATAATAAACATTTTTTTTTAATGCTTTTAATGGCACAACATAATATATGAATAACGGTAAATATAACTTAGCTTTCTAAATATTTGAAATATTTTACATTTTCCTAGAAACCTAGTATTCACTGTTTCGTTAATTTCATAAAATTTGCCATTTTGTAATAAATTATAGCGTACAATTCCATCGCGTTTCAATTAGGAAAACTGACGTAATAATGTACAGTTATGTACAGATGTTTGACGAGATTATTATGTTAATTAGAATTATTATTATCTTTAGAAAGTTAATATATATATTTAATATTTAGATTTAATTACTGCTTTCGCAAAAGTGGGATTTTTGAAGGCTTGTATGGCACAAAAGAAGGTGGATTACCTGATCTGTCTTATAATGAGCAAAATAAAAGGAATTTGCTTTTATTTTGCTCTTCCTTCTAACAGGTTTTATAAGGGTGGACCCTTTTAGGAAAAGGAAATGGATCAACATTTTGGATTGAAAAAGGATTGAAGTAGTGCTTGCTTCTCATAAAATTTTTGAAAAGTGCTTGAAGTGCCCAACTAGATCAAGAACTCCAACCTTCAAAATTGAGACCCTTGCAGTGTTGTGTAAGTATTCCATAATATATAATTCCCCCTAAATGTTATATTATTATTATTTAAGTTTACTATAATAGAAAATTTTTTGCTTATGTACATCTATTTATTTGTTCTATAATTCTTCCTAAATTGACCCGACGAGACCCTTTTGGAGAAAAGAAACCAATTATAAATTATAATACCTAATTATTTACTAAGATTTTTAATTTACTTTTTTATCCCCCTACAATACATTATATTTCAGCACATATACGAGGGTGGTTTGAAAAGTTCTCGGAATCACCGCTAGATGTCAGTGCTAGAGCAACGAGGTTCCCGCGCAATAATCACACATCCTTTGTGAGTGAACACGTGGCGCGTCAGTGCTCTTGCTGCAGGAGAGTGGTAGTGACGACTCTTTGTTGTTGTTCCGCGTAGTGATTTGTGACAATGGAAAAAACTGAGATTCGAGCAGTGATTAAGTACTTTGTAAAGAAAGGTATGAAAGCAAAGGAAATTCATGCCGACTTTCAGAACACACTGGGGGACTCTGCTCCTTCATATTCAACTGTTGCCAAGTGGACCAGCGAGTTTAAATTTGGTCGGGAGAGCTTAGATGATGATCCGCGTAGTGGACGGCCAAAAAGTGCTACGACCCCAGAATTTATCGCAAAAGTGCATAAAATGGTCATGGAGGATCGTCGACTGAAAGTGCGAGAGATTGCTGAAGCTATAGGGATGTCATCTGAACGGGTATATCACATTTTAACCGAAGAATTGGGAATGAAAAAATTATCGGCAAGATGGGTGCCGCGGCTCTTGACATTGGACCATAAACGCACCAGATTGGAAATGTCCGAACAAAGTCTGGCCCGTTTTCAGCGCAACCAACAAGATTTTTTGCGCCGGTTTGTGACTACAGATGAAACTTGGGTCCACTACTATACCCCAGAGACAAAACAGCAGTCAAAGCAGTGGAAACATGCTGAGTCACCACCACCAAAGAAAGCAAAGGCAGTACGTTCGGCCGGAAAGGTCATGGCCTCAGTTTTCTGGGATGCAAAAGGCATTCTGCTGATAGATTATCTTCCTACTGGCCAAACAATTACGGGGCAATACTATGCAAACCTCCTAGACCAACTACAGGAAAAGATACGCGAAAAAAGGCCTGGTTTGGCAAGGAAGAAAGTCATCTTTCATCAGGACAACGCCCGCCCGCACACAAGTGTTATTGCCATGGCAAAACCTCATGAACTGAGGTACGAATTGTTGCCACATCCACCTTATTCACCTGATTTGGCACCATCAGACTTTCATCTCTTCCCCAAGCTGAAAATTTTCCTCGGTGGACGGAGATTTCCTACAACGGAAGAACTGACAGCCGAATTGGAGAGGTACTTTGCAGGACTGGAGGAATCTCATTTTCGAGATGGGATAAAGGCATTGGAACATCGTTGGACCAAATGCATTAGTCTACAGGGAGACTATGTTGAAAAATAAAAGCAGTTCCACCGAGGTAAGACACTTCTTTCTAGTACATTCTGAGAACTTTTCAAACCACCCTCGTATAATGCTATTCATTAAAATATGATAGGAGAAATTCAGCGAATATTAAATGAGGCGTGTACATTGAAAAGAGGGGGTAAGTAAGCGCCAAAAATAGTCGAAATTCGTTTTTTCTCTGAAAAGGTTGTATGTTTCCAAACCAATAGCGCTGAAGAAAATTTGTCAGTGAGAGAAAGTCATTTGATCGTTTCTCACCAGATTTTTTTTTCTATTCTTATGTAATCTGAATATAAACTCTTCTAAATTAAGCGATTAATTATATGCTTACTGTTGTGTATATACTCGCATTTTTATTCTTACCAATTATATAGTATGTATTCCAAAGTTTCGGGCATTGGATATTTAGTGAATTGATTATTCATATCATTCATTGTCATAAAATCAATTAAGTAATTGTAAAATCAATTAGTCATAATAAAGTAAGTGCTCACCATGGAACACAAACGCTAAGTAAAAAAATTAAATTAATTACTACATAAAAAAAAATTAATTTTCATTTGATAAATTGCAAATTAATAGTAAATGATCTATTTAAAAAAAAAAAAAACACTTATTTGTAAGAAGTCTGGTTAGTTGTAAGTAATTTACACTTGAATAGATTGTTTAGGAAAACAGTTTAATAAAACACTCATAACTAATTTAATACAAAGTTTACAGCATCTTGTAACATGGACCTTGAAGATTTTTACATATATATAGTACCCCATGTACTAGTTACTTTTATTTATTTATTTTTTTTACTTCTGTGTTTCCTTATTTTATAAGTACATCATTTGAAGTAAAATATTGAAATAAAAACATGTAACAAACAAACTTAAGTTTAACTTTTATTGTGATGTAATGTCAACTGACCACTCCCCTTAATTTCGCATGAATATTAACTAACACACCAGGATATTTTTTTATATTATGTCGTAAGGAAATTTTTTAGAAAAATAAGAATTATTAAATGAAATAATTTACAGATAGATATAATATTTATATTATTTTTTTGGTTAAAAAAAATAGAAAAGTTTTTGTGTGACTATAATATAAAAATAAGAGAGACACAGTTCCTCATTAAAGACGAAATAAATGACATCATACTCTCCCCTGTTTTTTATTATTGTTAGGGTACCACATCCAGAATACCATGGCTTTCTTCAAACATAATGGAAGTGATAGCATCATCGACATCAGGTTTCTCAATACTACGGTAAATCAACACCATTGTTATGAACTGCGCAATGCCCGTACGACTCGCTGCCAAATTGGCAACAAATTCAGTTCAGTTCGCATTAAGGATTGTAATAGCAAAGGAGTGAGGGGCAATGTGCAGCCGGCCATGTGGGAATAGAGGGCAATGAGGGCTGGGGAGGGATTCTCCTTATCTTTTTGAGATTCCGTCCCTTGCCGTTACTAAGAGGTTCTGTGATAGACAGATTAAACTTTGGGTGACGAGAGTTTTGGAGAAATGCTGGGAGGAAACGCAGGGGTGCCTACAGGCTAAAAGATTTATCAAAGGGACTAAGCTGGAGGTTTCAGACTACCTCCTGTCCCTTAATAGGATAGGGCTGAGGACCTTGGAGGTTGTAGTGACTGGATACACATGATTGGCTAGTTATTTGCATAATATAGGAAGGACGTTTAGTCCCATATGTCAGAACTGTGATGATGGAGTTAGGGAAACGGTGTATCACCATCTATGTCAGTGTCCCCGTTTCGCTGGTACCAGGTTTCGTCTATTTAGGAGGGCATTACTCTCGCGGGACTGCCTGGGATTGTTGGAGCTGAAAGATATTTTAGGATATTGTAGACAAACTGGTAGACTACCGGGAGAGATTAATAGGGGGATCGATTGGGGGGGATAAAAACCACGTAGGCTTAGGTTCCAGGCTGATAGGCACTCAGTTTAATAATAAGGATTGTAATAAGAACAGAAGAAGAGCAGAGAGTAACACAAAATTGAGAATCTCTCTCGCTAATTAGGCCAGACTAGAGTGGGAGACTCCGTATAATATACAGCCAAGCTAGCCCTACAGAAAAACAATATATCCAATTGTTTATAACGCGTCAGCAACCAAATACTACCCTTCTCTTTACTCAGTCTAAAATCTCTCGCTACCGAATTTCGATTATTGGCGTAAAGTCCAGGCAGTTTCGTGTCAGTCTTTTAATATACAGTGTTCAGCATTTATTCTAGCTTATTTCTCGAAAACCCTTTCTCACTAATTTTCTTTTCTTCTGAAACCCATTATAAGGATTTTCGTATAAAGGAAGGCCATTTCATCGTCTAACCGTGTTTTATTCTAGAAATCAACCCGCTTACATCGTTACTTTTGCCGACACAAAAACGCAAAGCTTCCGTATAAATTGCCATCAAAGTAAGATGTATATTTCATGATGAAATATCTCTTAATGATGCCCATAATAAAATTAAAGGCACCTAAATATTAAGTAAAAATTCCAAGTTTGCAAGATATTTGTCAATTAGAAGTATGTGAACTGCATTAAAAATAGGACATACATATGTGTCTATCAAAAGAATTTTTTCCTCGAAAGTATGGCTTATATTTTTATACAAAACGAAAATATTATAATATGACGCGTATTTCACATTTAATTCTTCCACCATCTTCAAATTCACAAAAAAAAAAAACAAGTTTGTTTCCCAAACAAATATGAAATAATAAAGATATGTAATAATTTTTTATACAATTTGTTTGTTTAAAACCAATGTTAAGTCGTCTAGACTATTAGTATATCATCAAGAAACAATGTTACATTTTTATAAACTGAGGTGTTACATTTTTATAATTCTTAAGGTGACGTAGCGAATATTGTGTATATAGAATTTAAATTTTGGTTTGATAAGCAAACCTTGCAGTGGCATTTACTAACTGAAAAATCCAATTTCACAAACAACGTTGTGTTTTAACTTCATGTTATGTAATATTCTAAACCCTACCCTATGGCCCATGAAGGGCCAAAGCTTGCCAGACGGCGATTTGAATAGGGGGACCATGTGGTAAGCACGCCACAGTTCCCACGGCCTTTAGTTCCGGCCTTCGCTACCTAGGGCGCTACTAACTGTAGCCTTCCACTTTTTATCACGACGCTGGGTCAACACCTACTTTGTTCTCACGGGAATCGAACCCTAAATTCTCGCACAAAAGGCGAGTGCGCTAGCCCCTAGACCAACGCGTGATAATATTCTAAACAATGGGTCATAAACAGACTGTTTACTCCCAGTGATACTGGAAATCTACTGGTAGTTTGTATTTCGCTTGACTTTGACAACCATTGCATACTCGGTTTTTGGCCTTCTCAGTTTTGAATTCTTCAATAATGGTAATTCAAAACCATTGTGTCTGAATTTTCGTGTCAGTCTTTTAATATATAGAGTTCAGAATAATTATTCTAGCTTATTTCTCAAAAACCCTTTTTCACTAATTTTCTTTTCTTCTGAGACTTCGAATTCTGTCTCAAGAATTCCTTCTTCCCAGTTAACGTAACGATAGTTATTGATTGTAAATTACTGGTTGATATATGTTACTAATTATTTGAAATATTTTTCTAGAAATAATTTGATTTTTGAGGATTCAGGCGAAGCAGTTAAGTTAAAAACTTTCCTTTAAGTAAGTATTATTTCACCACAATTTATGGTTTCACTACGAATATAATATTAAGTTACATTTGAAGCATTGTTAGAATGTCAAATTTGAAGAAAATCGATTGACAAGTAACTGCGATTCTACAAAATTGTATTTTTTTTTGTTTTTAGTCCTCTTGAAAACGGTTTGAACAATTTTATATAAACTTGGATTGTTAACCGTACTAATAAAAACATATCAATTTTATTTGAAACATTAAAAGAAAAGATTATTTTAGAGGTGTTCTTGGGAGCCTATGTGTTTGGTTTGAATTAACAAAAAGATTCATCAATTGAATTAACAAAAAGATTCACCAAGAATGCACTTAAACAACTACGACTGCTTGCCAGTAATTATTCACTTACAAATTTATAGAAAAGTAACAAATGTCATTGGGTAAAAAAAAATGTTCATAATAGGCCTCCAATAAGAGAAAAAATGAAAATCTAACATAAAACATCAAAAGCAGGGTTTTCCTGATTATTCAACAAAATAATTATATAAATTAAAGTGATTAATAGGAATTTAAATTGTAATTTATTTTGAATTGTTCTTGTATTTTTAGAATTGTGTAATTGCTGTCTCTATTTCCAGTATATTTGTTTGTTTTGAATATATATAGTTTGGACAAACTTAATTTAAATTTTAAATAATCATCCTTTTTTTAACTTTTTAATTTTTAATTTATTTATCACCAAATTAACGAAAAAAAAAACACAAATTAATTTCTTAATTACTAATTAGCAATAGAAATAATTGTTTAATTAAATTCTTAACTTGGGTGGTCTAAAGATTTTTTTTTTTTTTTTGAATAAAATTAACATCGCGACAAACTTATAAAATTTATAGTTGTCTTTTTTAATTAGTCACTTTATAATTAATGATATTAATTTTTTAGTAAAACAAAAAAAAGACTGATAAAAAATCTTCTTAATATTATTTACATCTGTTTTTATAAACAAATTTTTAGGAAATATTTTATTCTTTTGTCGCTAGAGATATCCGGAAACCGCCACTGTTAACCTTAAGAAATTTTTTTTTTCACAAACTACTTCTTTATCTATTGTTTTAACAACTTCTTTTAGTGTACTTTCAAATTTCATAATCACGCGTATACTTATTTATAAAGTTCTTATAGCATTTCAGTTGTGTATGATGATGCTATATCTCATTTTTGCATTAATTGCCTCGAATTCTGTCTCAAGAATTCCTTCTTCCTAGTTAACATAACGATAGTTATTGATTGTAAATTACTGGTTGATATATTACTCAATCTATCATCCAAATAATTGGTGGTGCAAAAAAAATGTATCTTGTTTGTAAGATGTCTGCTGAAATCCTCAACCCCATGAATACAGACGCCCTGGATTAGGGCTATAGAAAAAGGAGCCAGAATAAGATAGCCTTATCACAAATTGCCCCATCCTGATGATGATAATTCTTTCTTACAAAGCAAGAAACAGTTCTGAGTACGAAATATTGAGTAGTTCTTCATTTTGAAATATATAGTAATTATGAAAATAAATTGTTTCGAATGAGATGTTTATAAGGCAATGGTCAAGAGAAGTTTTTAAAGAAAAAAGAAGTCTTTGTTGCTCTACGTTTCGGGTACCCTTCTTCAGGAGCTCTACAAAATTTATTAGAGAAAAGGTATATTATCACGGTAACAAATGGGTTGAGACAAGGAGCTCCACTATCGCCAATCCTATTTAACATGGCATTAGAATTGGCTACAAGTGCTATTAGAACGAATGCGAACGGAACCATTTATAATAGGCTCACACAACATATGGCATATGCCGATGATGTCCACCTTGTTGCCAGGAGCACGAATTCTTTATCAGGTGCTCTCCAAGAATTCGAGGAAGCAGCCAGGTCCTCTGGCCTCCGCATAAACGATAGCAAAACAGTTTTCATGAATTCCTCCAGAAATCCACAAGAGTTGGAATCGATGTTCCTAACGGGAGATCATTCCTTTAAGGTGGAAAGCTTCTTTAAATATGTGGGAGCCTGGATTACAAATAATAATGATGTAAAAGAAGACATAAAGGCAAGGCTAGCAGCTGGTAGCAGTAAAGTTTAGGTCCTTCTCTCTCGAGACCAAGGCTATCATTTATAAGACCATTATTAGACCCGTGGTAGCGTACGGAAGTGAGACTTGGGTTCTGACTAAGGATAGCGAAGTCAGACTTAATGTCTGGAAACGCAAAATCCTGAGAGCCATATATGGCCCACTATGCGATAACGGCGAATAAGAAGGAACCAAGAGCTTCGAGATCTCTATAGGGACGTTGACTTGGTGACCTTCATATAGAAAAGTAGACTCCGATGGCTAACGTTGAAAGGATGCCGGCAGAAAGACTACACGTCGTCTTATGTGTGGGAAACCTGGAGGAAGAAGGAATACAGGGAGACCGAGGAAAAAATGGCTTGACGACGTGGAAAAGGACCTGAGACAGATGGGGATTAGGAGATGGAGGTTGAGAGCGTTGGACAGGAGTGATTGGAATTCTCTAATTGAGGAGGCCTTGGTCCCTGGCGGACTGTAGTGCCAACCATCAGATCAGATCAGAAAGGTACATTATTGTAAGTATTGTACAATAAGTACCGTTTCTCTTCAGGAGTCTTTCTTCAGTAGCTCTGCAAAATTTATTAGGGAACCTTACCGAAACGTACAGCAACAAATAATTCTTTTTTTTCTTTAAAACTCCTCTAGCGTTTTGCCGTATAAAACATCTTATTATAATTTTAAGGCCTGATGATTTAAAAAACCATTTTAAATAAATTCTATTCTTTCTCTTACCACTACCAGAAGGTTCTGGGCGTCAAAGGCAGAATGCAAAATCTATTTAATCATTTACCCACACAATGTGCAAACTGATTTTACGCTGTTTATAATTCTGTTTGTCAAGACATCCTGAAGAAAGACTTGAACTGCTGAAACTAGTCGATACGACCACAAAATGAAGCAGACTACTTCGCAAATGCCATTGATGTTTTCTAGCATTTCGGATTCATGATTTTGTTTGAGAAGGTTTCAATCGAAATCAGTTTCATCTTTTCGCAATTTTCCCAAAACCAACTTCAAATCATTCCTCTTTAAACTTATAATTTTATATGCAGATGTCTATAAATTTTATTTGAAATATTTTTCTGGAAATAATTTGATTTTTGAGGATTCAGGCGAAGCAGTCAAGTTAAACTTCCCTTTATGTACCATATCACCATAATGTATGGTTTCACTACCTATTAAATTACATTAGAAGCATCAGTAGAATTCCAAATATGAAGAAAATAGGTTGACAGTAACTCTGATTCTATAGAATTGAATTATTTTTTTTTTTAGTTCTCTTGAAGACGGCTTGAACGATTTTGTAATATACTTGGATTGTTAACCCCATTTGCAAAAGCATACTTATCAATTTTATTTGAAAAAACAAATATTTTAGAGATGATGTGGGGCCTATGAATTTAAGCTGCCTCTGCATTTGCCTACGCAAATTGCAGTTGCCATGTCAATAATAAAAAGATTTGTTGGGCTGAGCCTTTTAAATGAATTCAATTTAATTAATGCTACTAATACTTAATGTGAGACAATGGTTTTATCGGTCTTGATTTATTAGTAAAAAATATAATTTAATAAGGAACACAAGCAGTTGATATCCAAAGCTCTGGTGTGATTCCTGAGAATTATCTCCGATGCTGCACAGACGGTTCCAGGATGGATGGTAGGTCTGGGGCTGCCGTCTATTTTGAGACGGGAGATCATTTGGTTACGCCTCTTGGTGAGTGGGCCACCGTTTTTCAGGCTGAGGGGTTTTTATGCAATTCTTTGCTGTATTTTGGATGAGATGGTGCGTAACACTAATTTAAAAGGTGTTTGTATCTGCTCGGACAGCCTGTCTGCGTTGAAGGCGCTTAGCTCATGTGTCTTCACTTCCAGATCGGTGTTGGAATGTTCTAAAAAGACTGGAAGATCTTTCTTCATTGAAGGATGTGCTTCTGGTCTGGGTTCCAGGTCATATGGCAATCTCTGGGAATGAGGAGGAGGATAGGTTCGCCAAATCAGATTCCTCTCTCCCTTTCATTGGTCCCGAGCCTGCTGTTGGTTGGTGTGTCTTCTGCCACATGTGAGTCAGGCTTCCAGACGTGGATGACCTCACAGTATTCATCCTTATGGATGAGTGCAGTGGGTTGTCGGCAGTCTAAAATGCTCACTGGGGGCCCGGACGGAGCTTTGAGTAGCGGGGACCGATATCTTTCACGGACCTCCCTCAGGCATCTGGTTGGATTCCTCACTAGGCATTGTGGTTTAAGGAGACATCTCTATATAATGGGACTCGTGCCTATCCCCTTTTGTAGAGTTTGTGAGACTGAGGAGGAAAGACCCATGCATCTGATGACGAATTGTTTGGGTTGTGAGGAGATTAGGTTTAGGACTTTCGGCAGAAGTAGGATATCGGTGGAGGATCTTAAGCTGTGTCCTTTTAAGGTTTGGTTCGATTTGGTTCGGTCTTGTGGTGAAATTAGATGGTTTTAACAATCTGGGCCTGGATTTTCATTATAGTCCCATGGTTGTTTATTCTTTAGGGATAGCTATATGGGCACTGGGAGGCTTTGGATACCGTAGGGTTTGCCCTCCCCTTCTGCGAATAATAATAATCCAAAGCTCAAGTGGCAGTTCAAACAATTTATTATATCCTCATTTGAAATTTCATTTGAATGATCATTATTTAAATTTGGATAATTTTCTGATTTCAAAATTGATTATTAATGTAAGATCAGTGATGTTAATCTAACTTGCATCCCTTGCAAATCTGATACATCACCCTTTTGCCCAGTGTGCAATATGAATGTAAGTGGAGGGGGGTCCTTTTTTCATTTTCTATTTTTGAATTTTCTGGC